>RJWJ010018038.1:0-32224 GCA_004363605.1 Indri indri
GTGCCCTTCCTAAGGAATCCACTAAAACTACACTGTCCAATGGAACTTTTGGGATTGTTAGAAATGTTTTTTACTATGCCATCCAAAATGGTAGCCACTGGCCACATTTGGCTTTATTGTATACTTGAAATGTGAATAATATAGGAACTAAAAAAGGGGGGGAGGGGCCCATAGGAACTGAATTTGTAAATGGCTATGTGTCTCTAGTGGCTTACCTTATTGAACAGCATAGTGTAGGAGGATAAACTTCATCCAGCTAAGAGATGGCTGGGGAAACCGTGGCAAAGGACTTAACAGTGAGCATTTCATTTATTTAATTTTAGAGCTCAGACTCTTGTTTTAGCTCTAAAACATGGGACATGGTAGAAGAAGAAGATGTAAAAATTACACATTTAAACAAAGTAGAAAGAGTACAACTTTTAAAAAAACTGGGATGGAAAGGGAGAAAGGGGGAAGGAAGTAGAATAAATCATTGATTCTTACACAGATAATAGGTGGTAATCAGAGGATGCCATTTAAAATTGTCAGACCAGATTGTAAAACAGTTAAAGATATAAGGAAATTAAGGACGCCGTAAAAAGTATTACTGCAAGAATATGTACAAGAATAGAAATATAAATCTTCCCAAATGCCAAAAGTTTTTGTTTTTGTTTTCTATCACCTCAAGCATTTGTCTTTTCTTTATGTTGGGAACATGACAGTTCTTGTCTTCCAACTATTTCGAAATAACAATAAATTATTAACTATAATTTCCTACTCTACTATCAAATACTAGAACTTATTTTTTCTGTCTAACTCTATTTGGTACCCCTTAAACAACTTCTCAACCCCCTTCCCTTCCTAGCCTCTGGTAGCCACCATTCTACTCTCTCCCTCCATGAGATTCACTTCCAAGAGAAGTTTTTTAAAAAACAAACATACCAAAAAGAGAAACACACATAACAAAGATCATATCACACACAGAATAATCACAACATAAGATAGTCATATAAAACCCAGCCGTGCACTGTAAACAGGAGATGCCATGATTCAGAAAGGCTGCAAAGTAAACGGTGGACAAAGATTCACCAGGTAAATGGAAATAGAACGCAGAGATTATAATTCTTATACTAGACAAAGTAGAATTAAAGCAAAAAAGCCTTAAATGAGACCAAAAAAAGATTATTTTATAATCTAAAAGTTATTTTTCACAATGATGATCTAACAGTTGTTCATGTTCATGCACTAGATAACACGGTAACCACCTGTATAAAAGAAAAACTACAGGACTTGCAAGGAGAAATAGATCAAAACACTGTAAGAAGAGAGGATATAACTGCTGTCTGCATAAGACAGTCAAGTGATCAAAAATAAGGAAAGATCTAAACAAGATATTCAGTAAGTTTGATCTTTTAGATGTATATCAAATACTACATCTTGATAATATAGAGTGTATTTTCTTTTCAAGCATACATGGAGCATTCACAAAAATTGATTTATTAGGGCACAAAAAAGACCATCAGTAGGCTTTATAAAAGAAATATTACAACCAGTAGTCTGACCTCTGTAGTAAAACTAGAAATTAAAAATGAAACAACAAAACCCAGGCCTTCCATCCTATAATTTACAAACCTTCTTTTAAACAATGTTTGAGTGAAAGGGGAAAATACAAAGAGAGATTACAGAGTTTCTGAAAAATAATACTGAAAACATTACAAGTTAGAACCTATAGGATATACTGAAGAAGTGATCAAAGGAAAATCCATAGCCCGAAACACCTATATCAATAAAAACGAAAGAATGAAAATAAATGACCTAAATTCCTAATTCAAAAACCTAGAAAAAGGACAACAAAGTCAAATCAAGAGAAAATAAGAGGAAGGAAATAAAGATAAAATGAAATATAGAATACAAAAACAGATCAGATTAATAAGTTAAATCTGGTTCTTTTAAAAACAACAAAATAGACACTGTTAGCTGCTTTAATCAAGAAAAAAGGGAACGGCATGTATGTACAAAATAAGAAAGACAAAAGGGGCAAATAACCACTGATACAAAGGAAATGTTTAAAAAACTACTTTGTACATCTTCTGAGTATATAAATTTTAAAGCCAAGTTGAATTGGATAATTTCCTAGGCAAATTCCTACCAAAACACAATCCCAGTAAAGATGGAAAGTGTAAACAGACCAATTTCCATAGAGACAGTTATCAAGGAACTACAACATAAAAAAGAATCAGGCCCAGATGGTTTCACAGGGAAATTCAAATAAATATCAAGAAACCATATAGTCCCGATGCTAAATAAAACTTCCAAATTGTTTCTATGAAGCAACAATAACATTGGTACCTAAACCTGAAAAAGATGATATATTAAAAAAAAATAAAACCAAGTAATACTTAAGAAATTCAATGCAAAAATTCAAAGTAAACAGACTCTAATACCACTTTAAGAAAATAATACATGTTGATCAAATGTGAGAATGATTATTTAGAAGTCTTTTTATATAATTCACTTCATTAATAGGTCTAAACAGAAAATTATATCATTTCCACATGTGCTGAAAAAGCCTTTGAAAAATTTAATAAAAACTCTTGAGAAAATATATATTGGCTACTTCCTTAAAAGTAAGAAAATGTATAGAAAGCTTAATGCTGAACACAGCATCTTAATGGGGTAAGCCCTACAGGTCGCTACGGTCAGGAACAAGGCAAGGCTGCCCACTGTCTCCACTGCCATTAAACATTGCTCTGGCAGTGTTAGACAATGTAATTAGGTAAGGGAAAGCAGAGGCGTAGGACTTGAAGAGAAAGAACTCCGTTTGCAGATGATATGACAATATACCTGGAAAAATCCAAAGAATCAATGATAAACCAATTCAAACAACAGAATTCAGCAAGGCAGCAGGATATAAAGGTAATTATCATTCCTGTACACTAGTAATAACCATTCAGAAGACGGAAATAAAATTTTCTCTTCATTCTAAAAGAAGAGAAAAGGTAATATATTTAGGAATAAACTTAACAGAAAATGTTTGGAATCTGAATGAAGAAAATAAAACACTCCTGAAAAACACACATGAACAAATAGATTATTCCTTGTTCTTGGTTAGGAAGTCTCAATATCATCAAGGTCAATTCTCCGTAAATCAGTTTATCCCTAGATTTAGTGCAATCCTAATAAAAATACCGAAAAGCTTCATTATGGAGCCAGACAAGTTGATACTAACCAAAGTTCATATGGAAAAAGAAACATTCCATCCTAGGATTTGGGTTGGGAAAGACATGGGGAGTGGCCACTAATGGGTTTCTTTTTGGGGTGATGAAAATATTCTAGAGTTGATTGTGGTTTTGGTTGTATAACTCTGTGAATATACCTAAAACTGTTAATCTGTACACTTTTACATGGGTGAATTGTTTTTAAAAATCATGCAAGAATGGCTGAGAGTAGACTGAAAAGGAAGCACATTGGTGGGGAGAGGAAGGATTAGCCCTACCAGATATTAACGCATAGTACAAAGCCTACATGTTTGAATAATGTGATGACGGCGCACAAATAGCCCAATGAAACAGTCCATAAATACGTGTAGAAGTCTACTCTGTGATAAAGATGGCATCTCAAATCGCTGAGGCAGAGATGGCCTTTTTAATAAACGGTGTTGGGATAACTGGCAAAAGGTAAAATTAGCTCTTTCTCTCATACCATACACAAGAATGGACTGAAGATGATACCATAAATGTACTGGAAGAAAATACGGATGAATTCCTCCGTTATCTGGATATAGGGAAAGGCTTTCTAATTTGGACTCAAAATCCAGATGCAATTTAAAATTTGTCTGTGTAAAATAAAAAACTTGTGCATGACAAAAAGAAAAGTAAGTGAATTTCAAAAGGCAAATGATAAATTAGGAAAAATATTTGTAAACTGGGAGAAATATATGTATCCTAGAGAAAGGGTCAAAATACTGTGGAAAAGTGGGCAAGAGGTATGAGTAGACAACTCATCATAAAAAGATAATTACCCTTAAACCTATCAAGAGATGTTCAACTTCATAGTAAGAAAAATGCAAATTAAAACTTCACTGAAATACTATTTCTCACATATCAGATTGGCAATAATTCAAAAGCTGCACAGCTGCTCCGTTAGGCTGTGAGGCAACAAGCACTCTCGTGCATTGCTGGTGAGAAGGCAAAATGGTACAATTCCCATGGAGGGGAATTGGGTAATATCTAACAAAAATTTACGTAGGCATTTACCCTTCTACCTAGGAATCCCACCTCTAGGAATTCACTCCAATATTTTCAAAGGTACAGCAATACAAATGCATGCGCTTATCCATTGCCACATTACTTGTAATTATAAAATATTATAAACTGCCTCAGTGTACAAATTTAGGAGCTTTCTTGAATAAGCTATGGTTCATTTACCTAATGAAGTACTGTGCAACTATTAAAAAAAATAAAGAAGATCCCAATTACCTAGAAGTGGTGTCTAGGATATGTTTTTAAGAGAAAAGTAAAGTGCAAAATATAGTACGCTACATTTTGTGTTTAGAAGAAAAAAAGACGGGGAATGAAGAAAACATATATTTTTCTTTATAAAAAGAAACTCAGTAAGGATTAACCAGATAAACCAGAAAACACTGAAGTTAGTTAGCCAGAAGGATAGAAGGGGAAGGGAAAGATAGAGGAGCAGGAACATGGCAAGGAGTGACACTTAGATAAGGGTATGTTTTCTGTAAAAAAGTAACAAGGCTGAGAGAAGGGGAAATAACCTAAAACTGAAAGGAAGCCACAACAAATTAACCCAGCTGTATTTCAAATGAGTAATGTAACCACACTAGGAAAAGAATAAAAACTAAAGGAAGTTGAATGCATGAATGTTGAGAGCATTATTCATAATAGCCAAAAAAGGAGAACAAACTCAAATGTCTATCAGAATGGATAAGCAAAATACGGTCTATCCATGCAGTGGAATATTATTCAGCCCTAAAAAGGAGTGAAGTACCAATATGTGTAACAGTATGGATAAACCTCAAAAACACTATGCTAATTGGAAGAGACCAGAAACAAATGGCTACATATTGCATCATTCCGTTTATTTGGAATGCCCAGAATAGGCACGTCCATAGAGACAGTAAGTTAGATTAGTATTTGCCAGGGGATAGGGAGTGACTGCTTTGGGTATTGGATTTCTTTTTGGGGTGATGAAAATGTTCTGGAATCAGTTAATGGTGATGGTTATATAACCTTATAAATGCTAAAAACCACTGAAGTGTTTATTTTAAAGTGGTGAATTTTATGGTATATGAATTATATCCCAATTTTTAAAAACTAAGGAAATCTGAATAAAGTATGGAATGTAGTTAATCAAAAAGCAGGGAGGGGGCCGGGTGCGGTGGCTCACGCCTGTAATCCTAGCACTCTGGGAGGCCGAGGCGGGGGGATCGTTTGAGCTCAGGAGTTCGAGACCAGCCTGAGCAAGAGTGAGACCCCGTCTCTAACAAAAATAGAAAGAAATTAATTGGACAGCTAAAAATATATAGAAAAAATGAGCCGGGCATGGTGGCGCATGCCTGTAGTCCTAGGTACTCGGGAGGCTGAGGCAGGAGGATCTCTTGAGCCCAGGAGTTTGAGGTTGCTGTGAGCTAGGTTGATGCCATGGCACTGTAGCCTGGGCAAAAGAGTGAGACTCTGTCTCAAAAAGAAAAAAAAAAAAAAAAACAGGGAGGGAAGGCAGGCTATACTCAAAATGTCAATGTTTTTTATAAAAGAGTAACAAACTTGCAGATTGAGATTAAAGAGCTATGACAACTAGGGGCAATGGATGGATCCTTAACTGGAGCTTGTAGTGATGGAGAGAAAAAGTCATAAAAGGCATTATTGGGTCAGTCGATAAAACTGTAATAAGGATAGTAGGTTAAATTAAAAGTATTTTATCAGTGTTAAATTTGTTTTGTTTTATATAATCAGAATCATTTACATTTTATTGTATAAGAAAATATTTTTAATTTTAGGAAATACACATTGAGATATTTGGTGATAAGGGACATTGTATACAACTTATTCTGAACTAATTCAGAAAAAAACTATGTATATAGTGTGTACATACACCCAGCTAGAGGGGAGAGAAAGAGATGCAGGTGATTAAAAACAGAGGCAATAAAAGGTTAATAAGAAGTGAATCTAGATAAAGAGTATTCAAATATTTTATGTTACTCTTGCAAATTTGTTTTTCTATGAGTTAAAACAAAATTTAGAGTAGTAAATGTTAGTAAGGATGTATAACAGTAGGGAACTCATTACTCTAGATAAGAGTGTAAATCTGTTGGGACACTTTGTAAAATAATTTGGCATCATCTTGTACATATCTTAGTTTTATTTTCAGGTGTATACCCTGAAGAAATTCTTCTATATGTGCCATGTGCACCAGAAAATAGGTGTAATAATGTAATAGGAACATTATTTGTAATAGCCAAAAATCGGGGTGGGGGTATATATATATATATATATATATATACAACATTAGTGGAGGAACATTTTAATATAGCAGTGAAAATGAATAAACTATAGCATGTAACAACATATATGAATCTCAAAAACAATGCTGAATTTTAGAAAAGCAAGTCACTGAGGGGTATAAATAGAAACATTCCATTTATATAAAAGTTAAAACCAGGTAAAACTAAACAATATATTGTTTAGGGCTACATATCTAAGAAAACTATAAAGAAAAGCAGAAAAATGATTCTTAGTTACTTCTGGGGGAGAAGTAGGAGGAGTCCGGTGGGGGAGGGAGATTTGATTAGAGGGGCTTGGACAGTGCTGGTGATATTCTGTTTCTTAAGCTGATTGGTAAGTAAACAGATGTTCATGTTTTCTTTAAACTATTTATAAGTACTCTAGTATGTATATTTCTTAATTTTAAAAGAGTTTCAAATCACATAAAACTCCAAGCCAAAAAATAAAAAGCTACCATAAATCATTAAATGAACAAATGATAGAACAGTATTGTAAATTATAGATTTTTGTTAAGAAAGTACATCTACACCTATGTCTGTGTTTAAACGGGCATAGAAAAAACTCTGAGAGGATAAACACAGAAATGTGGGGGGTTTTTTTAGAAAGTAGGATTTCAGGAGAATTTCTGCATTATATTTCTCTTTATTTTTGAAATCCATGAGCATTTATCAGTCAGGTGCACATTATGAGATTATACTTTTAAAATAATTTTTTATTGATACATAATTATACATATTTATAGGGTTATACTTTTATCTTTACTGCTGTTGAATAAGGAACTTAAAGGTAGGATCCATGTGTTATATATCTCTGTATTTTTATAATAAGAAAAATAATAAAAACAATTTCCATTTTGGAAAAAAATAAACCAAAACAAGTAAACAAACCAAAGAAATGTGTGGAAGGTCACTAACAGTGTTTAAAAATATTAAGTGAGAAAGGCAAGTTACCAAGCAGTATTGTACATATTTAATATTAGTGCCCTTAATATGTGTATTCTATATCTTCAAATATCCTGGAATGAAAGTGCTCCAGTTTTAACTATTGTTATCTCTAGGTATTGTAATTTACAAATGGTTTTTATTTTCTCTGTATTTTCCCAATTTGCATGTATTACATATGGAAGCAGAAAAATTTATGAGAATATTTATCATTATTAAAGATTGACATTCCTAGGTTCTTTCAGTAATATTATTCTTAACTTTGGGCATAGTAGCTACTTACCTGGGTGAGTAGGGGTTAGGTACTAAGAGAAGAGAGTCTTTTCTACTCTCTTGTTAAAGATGGGAGTCGAGTGGGTGTGGATTTTGTACTTTTGTAAATGGCTGCTTTGTTCTGTGACACCTGCATTGATCATTTGTGTAACTTGCCTCCTTCAGGTGCTGCACTATCTGGCAGTCCAGAAACCTGCAGACCTTGCTCGGCACCTGTTGCCTTGTGTGGTTCATGCAGCTGTCCTCAAGGTAAAGGAGGAAGGTAAATGTCATATTTGATTAGTCATTGGTTTATTTCCAAAGTGAAATTATATTTTGCTTTATTTAATGATTGCTTTGATCTTTTTAAAAATAGAAAGTCTGGAAAACATTTCTTCAGTTAAGAAGATTATAAAGCAGATAATATCCCATTCCAGTAAAGTTTTGCACTTCCCCAGTCCAGAAGACAAGAAATTGGAAGTAAGTTTGATGCGGTGTCAGAATCTTGCCAAGTGTTCTCCCCAGTTGGCAATAGTTATTTTAAAGATATGTTTTTAAAAGGCTTTGCTTTTTTGCTGTCTCCCAACGTATGCCTCTCCCTTTTTCACTGTTAGGAAATCATCCACCAGATTACTAATGTAGAAGCTCTAATTGCTAGAGCCAGGTCACTGAAAGCCAAGTTTGGAACTGAGAAATGTGAACAGGAAGAGGAAAAGGAAGATCTTGAAAGGTAATTGCTATTTGGCTAACTCAATTTTGTCTGCAGTAGGAAAAACCACCACTCTCTTAAGAAGAATTCTAATAGGCTGGGCATGGTGGCTCACGCCTGTAATCCCAGCACTTTGGGAGGCCAGGATGGGAGGATTGCTTGAGGCAAGGAGTTCGAGACCAGACTGGGACAACATAGCAAGAACCCATCTCTAAAAAAACAAAAGTTAGCTGGGTGTAGTGGTGTGCACCTGTAGTCCCAGCTACTGGGTAGACTGAGGCAGGAGGATCACTTGAGCCCAGGTGTTCAAGGTTGCAGTGAGCTGAGATCTGGTGATCTGGCCACTGCATTCCAGCCTGGGCAATACAGTGAGACTCCATCTCTTAAAAAGAAGAAAAAATAAAAATTATAGTAGGATATTGAGACTCTTGTGGTACTCGTTTATTATTTGAAATAAGCATTGACTAGAGACAGGGAAATATTTAATTATCATAGGATTTGGCCTCTGTGATATATCTGAATCTGTGCCAGGTGTTTCCATTCTTCCCACTTTTAGAAGCAGTCTACCAGAACCTCTTTTTCTAGGGATTCCTTTGTTTGCCCTTGGAGATGTGGTGCCTGATGTTTCCTGTGGAGGAGCTGTTAACTCTGTTGCTCACAGTGCCCTGGAACTTTGCTTTCAGCTCTCACTGGTCCATGACCACAGTGTGGCATGTGCTGAGACTATGTATCTGCTCACTAGTCCTAGTTATTTATTTTATTTTAAACAATATTTGTGATAGCAAAGGTATACATCCTATGTACCTTGTAGTTATATGTGGAAGGAGTGACCAGATGGCTTCTCTCAGAAGAGGCAAATGATTGGGGCAGTCTTTCTGTCTTCATGAGACCTGACACCATCACCCATGGAGCTTACGTCAGTGTGAATCCCTGGCTAGTTTTTGCCTGTGTTATCTGAAAGGACAATGTTGTTTTAGTGTGTGATAAAGTGTTTCTAAATTAGCTTATTCAGTGGTTTAAATTTGCCATCATTTTAAAATTTTCATCAGCCTTTCCATGAGAAATGGCATTATTGATGCTAAATAATTAATATTATATGACAAGGCATTTGTTATGGCTTTTAACAAGTTCTTGTTTGAATTTTATATCTTTTGTTGAGTGAAATTTTCTCCCAGCCTACTTTGCTCTTGAAAATTCTTTCCTTTTAAGTGAGAAGAATAAGCTCTAATCAAGGGAGTCATTTCTAAAATAGCAGTATGAATTGGTGAGCAGGTGGTGCAGGCTTGGTGGCTCTGTGCCTTCGACTCTATTAGTTCCACCGTACGTTATCTGCGATGTACTTGCAAGTACGGTATTTCCAGCACATGATGGCAGTTTACAATTGCGACTTTGCCCAACACAACATATATTTAAGCATAATGCGCACGCTCACACGCACACCTTAAAAAAACAAAAACAAATACGGATCATTGCTTTACTGAATAAATAAAACTTAGCTTCTATTGTCCCCCAATTTTTTTCATGTTTTATTAACTGTAGCATTTTCTAAGCTTCTAATCTGAAAAAAATAGACTGAATATTTCTTCTTAACACTTTGACAGGGATAGGCTTTTTAAAAAATTTTATGAAAACAGTTAAAACAGCAGGAAGATTGTCAACTGAGTTGATTTTAATTCCAGATGTCAATCTATTCTATAAAATTTCCATTCCAGCCTTAGTAGGCTTAGCCAGTATCAATTGTAGGACTTGTCAACAAAATTCCCGTGGGAGGGTGGATACCAGGCAGCCCGAGCAGCTTGCTCTCCATCCTCATGTTGCCTCTCTCCTAGGTTTGTGAGTTGCCTGCTGGAGCAGCCTGAAGTGTTAGTCACCGGTGCAGGAAGAGGACATGCTGGCAGGATCATTCACAAGTTGTTTGTAAATGCTCAGAGGGTATGTGAGATTCATTACTGACTTTATCATGAACTCTGCAGACCTCTACTTGGGAAGATGCTGTTTTAATTCCCACACGTGGCTGATTTTACAGCTGGTAACCAAGAGTAAGTCTGGGCATTGGGTTTGAACACTGAAGACTCTCTGACTTCTGAGTCTTTGAAATCCATTTGCTTTCCTACATGCTTAAGTAAAATGATATGTATATTCTGGGACCTAAATTTCAGAAATTAGAAGAGTCTGAAATCCACTGTTGCAGAAGCTGGCAGGGACTGGGTTAGCAATGGCCAGTGCTGTGCTGTGGGAAAAAATGTTCACTACTGGTGCTTTCGAGTCAGTGTTCAGTTTTACCATCTCTTTGAACCCCATGTACTGCAAACTGGATTTACAGTTCAGCTTGAATTATAAATCTAACTGTTCTTATAATGGTGAAGAGATCTAACTTTAGAGTTTCCCTAGAAAGGAAGAGGAAGATTTCGGATTTTTAGTACTATGGAAACTTAGACTCTAGCACAGAAAAAAAGACCAATTTGAAAAATTATCATTATCATTACCTCTACTAGTGAAAGTAAAGGTTTTATAATTATATGGTACCTTGGTTACTGGTTAAGAAGCGCTGGCATCCCACAGATGATTTCATGTCGGCTCATTGATATTAGGGATTCTAATAAAAATATTACGATGTGCACTAAATATAATTTTCCCTTACCTGGTACTGTAATGGCACTAGAATAACACAGTTTCGAGAGTGTAATTTTTCAGGATTAAATAAGAAAAAGAACTTTCGTGGGTCTACATCTGGAATAACAACTTGATAACTTCTGTTGAGTTGGTCTGGAGTACAACTAGTTAATATATTGAAAATCATAGCCAAATATACTGATACGAATTTTTAGCAAGAGCTAAAACCTGAGAGAAATTTACGGGATACAGCTCCCTAAACTTAAGTTTCCAAGTTAATAACCAAATATTTTATTTCCTTATAAATTAGACTTCTAGAAAACAGTAGATACTTTCTTTGATTTATTTTATTTTTTTCTCTAGCATGAAACCAAGAACTGAATTTGTTTTTGCATCCTATAATATCTTTGCCAGCTCACTACTCAGAAGCTTATACGCACATTTCCTTGTTTGTTAACCACCAATGTGAATTTTCCCCATAGTGTAAAAACTCTTCTTTGATCATTTTTTAAAAGTTGTGTGTTAAGAGGATTAAAAATCTTAAGTATTTATATTTTTAGTGCTGAGAGTGTTACTTGTTTTGGATAATTAAGCAAAATTCTTTTCCCCAAAATAGAAATAGCCTCTCCACTCCTCCACCAATAGTAAATAGAAGCTTATTATAAAAATTTTGACAATATAGAAAATTATAAAGAAAAAATTAATCACATAATTTCACAACCCACTGATGATCACTGTCAACATTTTAACATCTAGTATGTGCAAATATATATATTTATTAAAAATAGGGTTATGTTATATAATAACTTTGTTATTCTTGTTTTCCACTCAATATACTTAAGACATCTTTCAAAATCCCCTTTCAAGGATACTGAAATTGTACATTCATCTCACATTATGTAATTTAAAGAAAGATTTCAAACTTTCAGAATTTGTAGTGAATATTTTTAGGGAATTGGTAGACAGTGTAATTCATATAACAAGCATCTGCTTGGTACATTTTTAAACTCAGTTCTTAAATGTCTGGCTAAAGTAAACTGCTAAAGTTTATTCATATAACTTTTCTTGTTATAATTAGCTGACACTACATCAATTTTCCTAATTAAGATTTTAACAGTTTTTAAAAAGTGATGGAATTTCACTGGGAATATTTTATGGTATGTAATAATTTTATATATTTAGAACTTAAATTTATAAATGATAAACTTTATCATGATTATGTATCTGTGGTATGTTCATATTTAAATGGAATTCAGCAAATAAACAACTGATTGGATTTTGCTTCCAACTAGCTAAATTGAATAATTCTTAGGTAACTCTTCCTAAATTCATTGGATTATCTATTTTTTAAGCCATGAGCACTTTTTTTGAGCATCTTAATTCTTCAGTAAAAGAGCTAGGTTTTTGTCCAATCATTTCTCCATTAAATGACACTCTGCATCACCCGTTGCACCATTAGCTGCATGAGTAGTGGGGTACATCTGCTCTCTTTGACAGCTGGGTGTGTTGTATGTGGTGTGACTTTGTTTGTGTTGAATATTCTTTTGATAGGACCATGTTCCTTAATGTAGTGCATGCCGTCTCTGAAATAACCTTGAAATCTCTTGTCTAGCCCTTTTTAAACCATCTTGCTCGTTTTCCTTTCATCACTGTTTCTTTTCTCACCCTTTCTCAAGCTGACTGAATCTTCTGATGAGGTAACAAAATAGCCTTTGTCCCTCATAGTTCCTTGCTCCTTCCCATCCCTCTAACTTCATAAGGTCATTAAAACTAACCACCTCTTTAACAGTCTGATTTGGCATACCTTTCTTGCGGATGTTTATATTAACATGAGTTTATGTTTCCATTGCCAAAACAACTCTTTTTTCCCAAACCGATGGTATTGTGAAAGAGGTATAGTGATCAGAGTTAAAAATGAAGGTTGGCCAGGCGCAGTGGCTCACGCCTGTAATCCTAGCACTCTGGGAGGCCGAGGCGGGCGGATTGTTTGAGCTCAGGAGTTCAAGACCAGCCTGAGCAAGAGCGAGACCCCATCTCTACTAAAAAAAGATAGATAGAAATTACCTGGACAACTAAAAATATATAGAAAAAAATTAGCTGGGCATGGTGGCGCATGCCTGTAGTCCCAGCTACTCGGGAGGCTGAGGCAGGAGGATCACTTGAGCCCAGGAGTTTGAGGTTGCTGTGAGCTAGGTTAATGCCACGGCACTCACTCTAGCCAGAGCAACAAAGTGAGACTCTGCCTCCAAAAAAAAAAAAAAAAATGAAGGCTATAAATGAATATGTATTTATTCTATGCAATTTTAATGAAAAAATAGATGCCTATAATAATGATTTTTAATTTTGTAATGAAAAAATAATGCTTGTAACTTGTGGCCATTGCTATATGGACTGCTATCACATTAGCTGCCCAGCAAACAAAATCAATGACCCTAGTTTTAATTTGGCAAGTGAACCTTAAAGGAATCGATTGAAAGAGTCAAGATGAAAATCATCTTTTGAGACTCTGGGGAGAAACAGCTCTTTGCTGGACTGAAGGCATCAGACGTAGACTTGGGTCATTGCTAGAAGAAACGTACAGAAACCCGTACGGCTTCATGATCCCTTTTCATCAGATGTCTGACTATGGCCCTCACTTTTCAAAGCAGATTGCCTGGCAGTCATTATCCCTTCTGTCTCTGTCACCAGTCTGGCTGCTCATGCAGTGTTTCAAGCTTCTTGCATTTTCTGTGTTACGTTTTTTTTTTTGAATAATCATAAAATAGCTGACTGCATTACTGAGTAATGTAGGACATTTTTATGTATTTATCATGTTTATTCATCTGTCCTCCAGAAGTGTCTGAGTTTAGCATTTGCCTTGCTTTTGAATTTAGCATTTGATTCTATTCAAGGCTGCAGCCATGGCTCCACCAGAGGAGGAATTGAAGAGACTGGGCTCCCTGGAGGAAAGACGGCAGAACCTGGTGTCAGACTTCCCACCCCCTGCTGGCCGGGAACTCATCCTGCGCACCACGGTGCCACGCCCTGCTCCCTACTCCAAAGCTCTGCCTCAGCGAATGTACAGTGTTCTCACCAAAGAGGATTTTAGGCTTGCAGGTGCCTTTTCATCAGATACCTCCTTCTTCTAATTCCTCTGGCATTACCTCGTCGGTGGCTTCCGAGACAGTGCTGCCTCTTCCTGCGAGAGGGAGGGTGTGCCAGGGAGAACCTGTGAGGTCACGTTGAGGGCCCCGTGCAGGGGAGTGATCAGGAATCAAACCAGCATCTGAAAGACTTGCCAGCACCAGGCTAATCTCTGTTTCTTGGTGGAGGCAGAGAAAATGGGCTTGAGCTATTGAGAGATTTCTGCCTTGAAGAGATGGCCTTTGTAAATGGCGGGGGGACAAAAGACAGCAGAAGCTCTGTACTCACTCTGGCAGGATAATGTTCATTTTATTCTCTTCTGTGCCTGCCCTCCAGGCCACTGCCTGCATTCATAGTCTGTATAAACACTTAATGGTTGTATTTATTAGTATCAAGTATGCAAAATAGAGTATCTGTTAACTCCAATTTCTGGATATTTTGGTGGTAGCTTCTAGTCCCAGAATCTGTGTTTTTAAAATGCTACATGACACTCTGTTTATTCAATCACCTGGTGGTCATCTTTATTATACTAATTAACTTTCCATGAGCATTTTGAATATTCTAGGAGAAAGCCTAGAATTTCACAGTTTTTCTTTTTCCATGTAACTGTAACCTAGATGTATTCCTTCTGATAAAACTATAAAATGTCATGGCAAATTAGTTTTATATATCTTGTAAAATTTTTCTCTCATCTGTTTTCCTTTTGGTCACCATGTAGCTTATCGGCCAGCAACTGTTCCCTCTCCCCTTCCCTTGCCGTGCAGGATGCGTTCTCTTCACGTGGTTGCTGGCTGGCTGCTGTCTCAATGGCGTTGAGAGGCGCACACGCTAAAAATATAGTCTTGGTGCATAGAGATTATCATGCAGTTAGTGTAATTTGGTATATGTGCTAATGCAATGAGTAGAGGATTATTTTAATGTACTATTTTGCTTTTGTATTTCAGTTAAAAATGAAAATAATCTGTGGGGATGTGCAGCACCCGGTGTGGGGATAACCACCAGATTTCTAGTTATGTGAAGATCAAGATGTACTAAGCCCGTTTTGCTATATGGCCTCTGTTTGCTGATCTGAAGTAATTTTTAGGCCTAAAGTACCCACTTAAATCCAAAGTAAAAAATGGTTATACTGAAGCATACACTTGCCTGTGTAACTCTAAGGAATTGATAGAGCTGTGCAAACCCTGTGTTATATTGTTTTTGTAAAAATTTTTAAAATGCGTCTCTATAGTAAGTGTGTGTACACGTACATCTGTGCGTGTGCATGAAGCAGGAGACCCGGCCGACGGCCGCCAGCCTCACGGCGCCTCCTCTGCGCTGCTGGACTCTGTAGCCGCGGCCAGCCGCGCAGACACAGGCCTGAGGACAGCACTGGACCAAGGAGAAGACGTTTCTTTCCAGGACAGAGTTTGTCTGCTTTCTGATGAGGAAGTTTATTACAAAGAAAAACTCTACAAAAGGAGAAGTCGGACTTTAAAAAGGCATTGCGAATCTAATAAAAAGGAGAGTGTTGCTTTCTGTGGCTAATTTTCTCTTATTTTCTCCCCTCTGAGGAGCCTTTCAGCCTTATTTCACTTAGTTTTGTGCTGGCTCAGATCTTCCTAAGTATTTGCAGCCTCCTGGGTCTTGCAGAATGGAGTCTGAAGAACATTCTTTGTGCCTTTTTAAAGGTAATTATGCCATTTTATTTATTTATTTATTTATTTATTTATTTATTTTTTGAGACAGAGTCTCACTCTCTTGCCTGGGGTGAGTGCCGTGGCGTCAGCCTAGCTCACAGCAACCTCAAACTCCTGGGCTCGAGCAATCCCACTGTCTCAGCCTCCCGAGTAGCTGGGACTACAGGCATGCGCCACCATACCCGGCTAATTTTTTCTGTATATATTTTTAGCTATCCAATTCATTTCTTTCTATTTTTGGTAGAGACGGGGGTCTCACTCTTGCTCAGGCTGGTCTCGAACTCCTGAGCTCAGAACGATCCGCCCGCCTCGGCCTCCCAGAGTGCTAGGATTACAGGCGTGAGCCACCGCGCCCGGCCTGCCATTTTATTTTTATTATAGTTATGTGTGAGTTTATTTCACATTTTTAAGTACCCACTTTGTATCAGGTACTGTACTGGCAGTGAAGATAAAACAAACCGAAACACACTCCCCGTAGGGAAGACCGACGTGACGTTACCATAAGATGTACAGTGAACGCAGCTGTGTGGTTTGGAGGGCCAACATTTGTCATACAGATCCAGTCATCCGTTGATTCATTGACGTTAGTAATAAATGCAGTAATAGTAGCATAAGGTGTTGTGGGAAAGGGTTTTCCCTCAGGCTTTGGGGATCAGAAAATCATGCCAGAGGACGTGGTTTCTGGAGACCGAGACGAGCAGGAGCTGGGGAAAGGGGCGGGAAGCGCGCCCAGGCGTTCGTTGGCAAAGAGCCCCAGTGATTCTCCCACCCCTGTGCGCTCGCTGATGCTCGTGATTGTGCTGTGCGGACTTTATTTCTCCACGTCTTCAGTCTGAACTGAGCTGAGTCTCTCTTTGATCAGTGGGGCATTAGCAAGTGTGACCCAGGCAGAGACCTGGAGGGCCCTGCGCATGGGGCCTGCCTTCCCTTCCCACTGAGATCGGAGATCCCCAACCACCGCGGGGAAGAAGCCTGCCGAAGGCCGAGAGTTGGTGCTGTGTTATGCAGCAGAAGTTACCTGGCAGGAGGAGATAGAAGAGTGATACAAGCACAGGAAACAGGATGGGCAGAAACCCAGAAATAAGCAAAAATGTATATTTAGGCAACAGCCGGCATTTCAATTTGGTTGAAGCGTGGTATCCATAGTGGGAAGGGGTGAGAAATGAAGATGGTGAGGTAAACTGAGGAAGGACGGAGAAGTTCTGGGTAAGCCACAGCAAGACGTTTGGGCTTTACCTTCAGGGCAGTGGATGAGTCATTGCAGGGATTTAAGCAGGGAGTGCCCTGGGGGGTTTAGACCACACCGTAGCAGGGCAGCTGGAGTGTAGGAGCTGAGAAAGTATACCTGAGTCCTAGATCTTGAATTAAATTGTAAGCCCTGTGGAAGGAAGGTAGCAATTAGAGCGTGAATGTTTATCTTCCTTTTGTGCTTGTACTGTGCTCCAAAGAGGTGCACAAATGCCTGTGGAAGCCACATGACATGGCCTCCCTCTGGGGCCCTCCCACACCTACACATTCCTACACCACCATAATCAGAGTTTTCTTCTGGTGGGAATTTCCAAAACCTCCAGGCATTTATGTTTGTATTTCATTCATTAGTCCAGCAAATACTTCTTGAGTGCCCGCTGTGTGCCAGGTACTATTCTCGGCACTGGGGAGACAGCAGCGAACAGCACAGATGAAAGCCTTGCCCTCGTGGGGCCGGCAGTAAGGGACACCCAGTGCACACAGCTATCTCGGGAGGCAGGGTACGTCCTAGAAAGGGGTCACGGAAGGCTCGTGTGGTGGTGGCGTTTGGGCAGAGGCGTGAATGACGCGAGGGAGCAGGCCTTGTGCACGGGGTGCGGGAGCCGAGTCCAGGCAGGGCGTGCCGCGGCGCGGAAGAGGCCAGCGTGGCTGGAGCGGAGTCGCACGAGCAAGGGCAGGCCATAGGAAGCCTTAGGAAGTGGGATTTGGTTTTTTTTCATTCATTTAAAAATAACCTTTGCTGTCTACATAGTGCGGCCCAAAAAAACCAGACCTCAAGGGATTTGTTTTTTGATGGAGAGGGGAAGGCAGTGGAGAGTTCTGAGCCAGGGAAGTGTCCTGACGTGACCCCTTTGGCTTCCGTGTGCAGCACGCACCGCAGAGGCTGGGGGAGGCGTCTGGACTGGAGGGGTGGCCGTGGGGGGAGGGATTGGATTCAGTCCGTATCTGGAAGGCAGAATACACAGAATCGCTGATGGATTCAACAAGGGAACGAGAAAGAGTCAAGGATGACTTGAAGGGCTGGGGCCTGCGGGAATGATGCTGTCAGTTACCGCCATGGGAAAGACAGGGAAGAGCAAGTGTGGGCGGGGGTGCCGCGAGTACAGATTTTGAGTTAGGACATGTTAGTGTTAAGATGTCAACTAGACACCCGTGTGGCCAGCCTGTAGGACAGCCCCAGTGACCTCCCGCCTGCCTCTGGGAGGCCACACCCTGTGCAGGCCCCAGCCCCATGCCCATTGTTCCAGGCTTAGTCCCTGTGACCAGCACGACACGGAAGTAGAGCTGGTATGTCACTCCCAAGACCTTGAGCCAGGACAGCCCAGCTAAGGCACTCCCAGATTGCTGACCCTCAGCAACCGTGTAAGATGTTTGTCTTAAACTGCTAAGTTTGGGGGTAATTTATTAATACTATGTAGCAATAGATAACTAATACCCAAGTGGTTGGTTATATAAGGAAAAGATTGGGGCTTATGTTATAAATTGGGAAATGTAGGTAGTAACTTAAGCCACGGAGTATGTGGTCACCTAGAGAGTGACCTCATAGCAAAGAGAAGAGGTCAGGATTGAGCAAAAGAGGGGGGGGGAGGGAGGACCGGCAGAGGAGAGGCCAAAGGAGTAGTTACTGAGGTAGAAGGAAAACCCAAAATGTAATGTCTTAAAATCCAAGAAAAAAACTCAAGGTGGGAGTTGATCAACTGTGTCGAATGCCATTGAGCTGTCAAGCACAGTGAGGACTAAGAGTTGACTGTTGTGCCTCGTGTGTGCGGAGTAACAACTGCGTTCAGAGCGCGGGGAATCCTGTTGGGAATGAACAGAGGGAGCTGCCTCAAGGGAAGATGGGTCTCCCCTAGAGCCTTTCGCTAGTGCAGGGGGTACAGCGGAAACTTCTGCCCCGAGCCACAGGGGGTTTGGGCTGCTGGCACCGTTCGTGCCAGGCACTGGAGGGCAGGGTATGGAAGAGGAGAGGACCACGGAGCCACCATCCAGTCTGCTCCAACCAACAGGTGCCCTGTCCACTGCCCCTGCCGCCAGCTCCCTTCTGGGCACACACTCGTGGACAGGCTTGGTGCCAACAAATGCAAGTGAATGAATGAACGAATGCTTCTATGGCAAAAGAAGCCCCACACTTCTTTTTTTTTTTTTTTTGAGATAGCATCTTGCTCTGTCACTTGGGCTAGAGTGCAGTGGCGTCATCATAGCTCACAGCAACCTCAAACCCCTAGGCTCAAGCCATGCCTCAGGCTCCCAAGTAGCTGGGACTACAGGTGCGCACCACTACGCCCGGCTAATTTTAGTAGAGACTGGGTCTTGCTCTTTGTCAGGCTGGTCTCGAACTCCTGACCTCAAGCAATCCTCCCACTTCAGCCTCCCAGAGTGCTAGGATTACAGCCCCACTCTTGCGTTTGAATCTTCTGGCCTCTTTGATTTTCAGCCATTGGGCACCATGAGACCAGAACACTTCAGAATATGAGCTCCTGAAAACCCAAGGAGCGCAGCCAGCACTTCCCTGCTCTGCAAAGTGGGACTTGGCCTCAGCCTGTGCAAGGAGACGTGGCTAACGTTGAAACAAACTCAAGCTAGCTCGTGTCGGCGCAACTTCTTCGCCAGCACTCCCCCCTCGCCCGCCCCTGCAGCTTGTGATGTCTGACAGGTGGCCATGGATAGATCCTCCCGAGTGAACATCGCACCCTCTGCAGGGAGCGCTCCCAGGGTAGCTGCCCAGCCGAGGAAGGCAGCAGAACAAGAGGACCCGACTCCATCCCTACTGAGAGGGCAGAGGCCTTGCCACAGCTCCCAGGCGCACTTCTCCCCTTGCCTTCCAGCTGCAGGAGCCCCTCTGAGGAAGTTACGTTTCTTCCCTATCAGGATGAAAAATGGATGGACTTTTTTTCATGCACAACCCTATAGCATCTTTCACTTTCGTTTAAATTTGCAGGTCTGTCTTCACCTTGTCCCGGAATGAGGTGGGGGTGTCTTGTGCGGGTGACAGTGCAGACGGGGCTGGCTCCACGCTGGGCGAGCTGATTCCCGTCTGCAGCGCTGAGACCTGTGAGAAAAGGTATTTCCCAAGAGAGAAAAAAAGATTCAGTAACAGCGTCAGTTTCCTACAGCTGCCGTAACGCGGTATCACGCACCGCCGGCTTGTCTCACGGTTCCGGAGGCCACAGTCAGGCTGCAGGTGTGGGGGCCGCGCTCCCTCTGAACCCTGCGGGGCGCGTCCTCGGCCTCTTAGCTTCTGCTGGGGCAGCAGCCCTTGGCCTTGCTGGGCTTGTAGCTGCAGCACTCCGATCGCTGCCTCTGCGGCCACCCGGCCTTCTCCCTGCGCGTCTGTCTCTTCTCTCGTGACACCAGTGCTGTAGGATGTAGGGCCCACCCTACTCCAGTGTGACATTCTTTCAACTAACGACTTCTGCAATGACCCTATTTCCAAACAAGGTCACATTCCGAGGTACTGGGGGTTAGAGCTTCAACGTTTGGGGGTGGTGGGCGGCGGGGAGGGCACAATTCAACTCATAAGAGCCACATTCAAAAGCCCTCCAGCCTTCGGTGACGCCCAGCTCTCCCGGGGCTGAGCCGGGGCCTGACGCACAGAAGCCCAGGCCTTGGCTCCGGGTAGGTGGGTTTCCAGCCCCGGCCTTCCCCACCAGCCACAGACGCTGGGCTGTCGCCTTTCCTCTTTGAGCTTCTGTTTTCTCCTCTGCCAAAGCGGGACACAAGTAAGTACCCAACAGGTTGTTATAAAAATTAAGATAACATTTATTAAATTTAATAATGCCAAGCTGTTCAGCTGTACTAAGCAGCACAGTTATGGATGACGGAATGATTAGTTGTGGGACACGAGCACCGTTTTAACGTGAGGACACATCTAGCTCCCCAGTGTTCACAGAGAGAACTGCTCAGATCTCCTCCCATCTCACCAAATGAACTGTCCTCTTTTCATCCCTTTGTCCCCCCTTGGGTCACAGAAGGAGGTTTGGTCCAAAGGCTGAGCGCGCTTGGGCGGGCGAGGGCTGGCGGGTGGCGGGAGGAGTGACCTGCCCAGAGGCTCTGGACGGCGGCGGCGGCAGAGAGGAGGCGGCAGCGTCTCCAGGAGCTGCGTGTGCTGCTGGGCAGTTTGGACCGTATCCCGCGAAGGCAGCGAAGCTCTGAAAGGTTTGCACTAAAGAGGAGCAGGACTCCGCTGGGACCCGCTGGGAGCCCACCGCAGTGAGCCCAGCCAGCGCTGGTGGTGGCCTTGACCTACAGTAGTGACAACGGGGGGAGGGACTGAGCAAGTGACGTCAGCAGGACTTGGTGAAGGGCTGGAGGTGGGGGATGGGCCAGGGTGTCCCTGTGACCCTGAGGGGCAGCTGCTGCCGTGAGGGGCATCTGCCAACGCGCAGCCAGGGCGGGAGCAACGCGCCCTTTCCAGTACGTGTCGCGCAGTGGACGGTGTCCACAGGAGGTGACCCTGTCCCCCGCTGCACCCAGGAGTCTCCAGTCCTGCTGCTGCCGGGGAAGGGGAGGGTACACCCTGCTGCCCCCTCCTCTGCTGACACCTGCGCCAGGGCCGGCCAGACCTGAGCGACACACGACGCCACACCAAACCACTGCACGGTTTGAGGACATGAGGACTTGCCCGTGCCGTTTCCTCACATTCCTCTCCCAGCCCTGTGTTGGCCCAGAACGCTTTATTTTTGCCCAAGTTACATAATGAGGGAACCGCATTCTTAGTAAGCCACTGTCACTCTCCTGCGTTATCTTGACTGCGTGAAGAAAGGAAGTATTTTTAGAGTGTGAATTTCCCAGACGTTCTCAACTATTCTGGGCCTGAAGTCACGACGTCATGGAGAGGCCCTGCAGCGGCAGGTCCAGCCAGCTGAGCCCGGTCCCGTCCGGGGCTCCCCCTCCGAAGCGGGTGGGGACACCCTGTCCCACCTCATCCCAGGGCAGGCGGCTTCTCTGCGCCAGGCTTGCCAGGCTTCCCACTGGCCGCAGCTGGTTCTGGAGCCCAGGAATACTCCGCTTTTCTTTCCTCCTCTTGTTACTTCCCAAAAAACAACCGCGAGCAACGACCTCTCCCTTCCGGCCCCAAGGCCCTCCTGTAGCTGAGCTGGGCATGATGTGAGAAGGCGGCCAGCTTCCCCCACGGGTGTGGGGGGCTGAGTACCCCCCACAGCAAAACAAACCTGTCCACAAAGGCCAGGAGTTTCAGGCCTGGCCATCTGGTTGGGAGCCACACATGTTGCTTTTGTGTGTTTCTCAGATGCCCAGGCATGTTCCAGGAGCTGGTGTGGAAGCAAACCTGCAGGAAAAGCCAACCCAACTCCAGGCACCTGGAGGCTGCTGGCACGAGTCCAATAGGGACCTACCTTGGTCATAATGGAAATAATTCAACCAAAAATCCTGACAGTCAGGAGAGAGGTGACCCTCCTCACTGAAGATTTCATCTGAGACCTTTGCAAATATCCAAATTATATATGCTCTTAGAGCAGGTAGTTTTGTCACAGTTAAATTAGCTAATTCAGAGTTTTTCAAGCATGAATAATGTACGCTGCCTCTTCAAGGGACAGCTTTTTGCAGTTCCTGTCTTTATCTTTGGGTCTCAGCACGGTGATAGGCATCTCACCTGTAAATGTGGCACCTCAATCTTCAGATGAGCCACAAGAGCTGGTAGTCATTTGTATAGATGATCAAGGAAATGAAAAAACACTTTTTAAAGGTCTGGAGAATTCAAAGACCTCTAAGACTCCATCCTCAGACTCTGGGGAGGGAGAAAAGTTGGTGGAGCCCAGTTGGAAACACAGCCCATTAGCTTAACACTCATGGTCCTGTGATCTGCACGAGCCAAGGGTCTCCTGCACCATACCAGTGAGATGCCTCTGCCGGGAGGAAATGCGTGTGGGCCGCGGGCACGGGTGTTCTCGCCTTCCGCCAGCCACCTTGCAGAGGGCAACTCTGAGGATGTCTGTGAGCATCAGATGGGCCCTTGGGGTTAGTGATGGGAGGTGCCAGCAAGGTGGAAAGCACAGCTGGGCTGCAAGAGCAGCTGGCAGAGGGGCCTGGCACCATTCACTTGCAGGTCTAGGATGTAGCATGTGGCCCTTTGCAGTATGGCTGACACATGGGTTGGACAGTGCCTGCAGGAGGGAAGGCTAGTGAGTGAATCTCACTGACCAGCATCTGCCTTCCTGGAGGGAACAATAAGGTCTTTGTGAACAATTGGCCCTGTAAAGAAGGCTTGAAAGGGAAAAGAAGAGAGTTAATAAAAGGATGGTTTTAAACTGAAGAGTGGGGCCAGGTGTGGTGGCTCACACCTGTAATCCTAGCACTCTGGGAGGCTGAGGCAAGAGGATTGCTTGAGCTCAGGAGTTCGAGACCAGCCTGAGTAAGAGTGAAACCCTGTCTCTACTAAAAATAGAAAAAATTAGCTGGGCATGGTGGTGTGCACCTGTAGTTCCAGCCACTCGGGAGGCTGAGGCAGGAGGATCACTTGAGCCCAAGAGTTTGAGGTTGCTGTGAGCCAGGCTGATGCTACAGCACTCTAGCCCAGGCAACAGAGTGAGACTCTGTCTAAAAATAAATAAATAAATTGAAAAGTGGTTTTCCAGTTTTTGGTTGGTTATTGACATGGTTATATACAATGAATATAACGTAGCATCTAGTGGCAGAACTTTATAAATGGCTTTTAGCTTGTATTTACAGAATCATTAAATGTCACTTGCAGTTTTTAATTTTACAGGGGAATTATTGGTTAGAGGGACTTAATTGGGTTCTTTCAACTGCAGGGAACAAAGACCCACCAGCTCAAGTAAGGATCCGCGGGGAGCCGTGAGGGCTGTGAAAGGAAACTGGCCACGTGGAGTCTTGAGCCCGGAGGATGGACTGGGGCTTGGGTCGGCTCGGGAGCACCGAAGCTGCGGGAGTTCATGGCTTCTCGCCCTCGCATATTACTGTGACTGTGACTCGGCTCCAAGTGACGGGCTTTGTGTCCCAGGACCAGCCAGCTGCTCTCCCCTTTCACAGTTTCATTCCTCAGCACTTCCAGCTCGCTCCGGGTCCACGCAGCAGCTTCCCCCCCCCTCCGCCCCCGCCCAACCTTTCCCAGCTCTGCTCTCACCGGTGCAGCCCTTGACTCTCCCAGGTCCCTGGCCAAGCGCATGGTCAGCCGCTTCATCTTTGCATCCAGACTGTAGGTCGTAGGCTGGGGCCACTGGCCCATCACCTGGGACTGGGAAATATTCATGGATGTGACATGCTCTTTGCCCTCTTGGCAGGACCATGAACGGAAAATCCTTCAGAAGCTGTGATGGCAACTCTAGGATGGTTCACTTCAAGACTTTAGTTATTCCCGAGGGTTTCTATTTAACGTTTTATTTGAAAGTTATTTCAAACTTAGAAAGTTGCAAGAATAGCAAGTACAAAGAAGTCCTATAAATCCTTTACCAGGTTCACCTATTATCAATATTTTGTCATTTTAGTTTTCTAGGGCTACTTTTTAATAAAGCTGCGGTACATGGAAGCTATGAATGACCCCGTTCCTCTGCTACCCACTTACCATGTCCTCCCTTCGGTGTGTTCTGATGGAGAGAAAGGACAAAAGCTACATTGGGTCACTTCTCAGGATAGAAGTTGTCAAAATGGCCATAGACCTGAGTTAGGAGATAGATTTTTAATTAGGAGATATGTTTTCAAGTTTAAACTGTCTCTATAAGACATGGGGGAGAGCTATTGATATTTTTATTGCATATGACAAAATCAATCCATTTAAAATAAATTTGAGGGTAGAGAAAGAAAACGGCATTTTAATTACTCTGAAAAGCCAGACCCACAGCCACTGAAATACTGGAAAAAATATTTTAAATCTTTTTAAATGCATACTATGCAGATTTTAATTTTTTAAAAAGATATAATTTACAACAGACGACTAGGAATAAATTTGGCAAAAGATTTGCAAGCTTTTAAGGGAGAAAATCATGAAACTTTGTTGAAAAAATTAAAAGCCATAAATTGAGAGACAATGTGAATATGCCATTACTCTTGTATACAAAGACACAGTATCAGGTATCACAAAGACATCCATGCCCCACGATGACCTATATAATTCCAAACAAAACCCCAAAGGGTTTCTATTTGTTCCATTTGTTTTTTGGTGGAACTAGAATAGTTGAATCTGAAATGTACATGGAAGAGTTAAAGGCCATGAACAACCCAACCGTTTCATGTTTTTTTTTTTTTTTGTTTTTTTTTTTTTAGAGACAGAATCTCATTCTGTCACCTAAGCTGGAGTGCAGGGGTGTCATCACAGCCTACTGCAGCCTTGGATTGCTGGCCTCAAGCAATCCTCCCGCCTCAGCCTCCAAGTGCTAATAGCTGGGTCTGCAGGTACACACCACCACGCCTGCTCTAAGCTGTTCTTGAAGAACAGTGAGAAAGTGGATATCACTCGATGAGATATTAAGACTTATTATAATGCAATACTAGTTAAAAGAGTGTGGTACTACCATATGATCCAGCAATCCCAAAACAGGGCATATATCCAAAGGAAATGAAATCAGTATGTCAAAGAGTTATCTTTACTCCCATGTTTACTGAAGCACTATTCACAATAGCCAAGATATGGAATCAACCTAAGTGCCCATCAACGGATGAATTAAAAATATGTGATACATATACACCATGGAATATTATTCAGCCATAAAAGGCATGAAATCCTGCCATTTGTGACAAAAATGGATGAACGTGGAGGGCATCGTGCTAAGTGAAATAAGCAGCACAGAAAGACAAATACTGCGTGATCTCACTACGCGGCAGCTAAAGAAGCTGATCTCACGGAAGCAGAGTAGGAGAGTTACGGGGAGGGGAGGGGGTGAGGGAGAGATTGGTCAATGGGTACAAAGCTACAGACAGGAGGAGTAAGTTCTGGTGTTCTCTTGCACAGTAGGGTGACTATGGTTAACAATATCGTACTGTATATTTCAAAATAGCTAGAAGAGAGGATTATGAATGTTCTCACCATGATGAAATGATAAATGTTTGGGGTGATGGACATGTTAAATACCCTGATTTGATCTTTACACAATGTATACATGGATCGAAACATCACACTGCACCCCATACATATGTATGATTATGTGTCAATTAAAAACAAAACTTAACAAAAAAGGTATGGTGCTGACTTAAAGTAGTCCACTAGAACAGATGGGTGCAGAAACAGACCTACGCCTGCAAGGAAGCTTGGGTTCTGACAGAGACAGCAAAGCAGAGCAGTGGCGAAGAGATGGGATAGTCAATAAACCGCGCTTGGGCAAGAGGCTATCCTTGTATCCCAAGAGGGAAAATAAATAAAATTGCAGCCCTATGTCACTCCCTACTCAAAAATCAATTTCTGGCAGAGTAAATACTCTTATGTAAAAGGCAAACACATAAAACATTTAGAATACAATATGGGAAAGAAGCTTTAAAATTTCAGAGGAGGGAAGTCTAAACATAAAAGAATACGAAGCATAAAGGAAGCACAAAGAACATGAGCCATAAAGGAAAAGACTGGGACATTTGACCACATTAATATTAAGGGCTTCTGTTCAACAAGCACATAAAGAATGTGAAAAGACAAGCTACAGACTAGGAAAAGATATTTGCACCTATACAACCAATGTGGATTTGTGTCCAGAACAGATTTAAAAATCCCTCCCTTGAATCGGTAAGAAAAGACTAAAAACCCAATAGCAAAACAGGCAAAAAAGATATGAACAAGTCTATCATAGAAGAGGAAATAAGAATGAGCAAAACACTTAGGAAAAGTTATTCGACTTCATTAACAATTTAAGAAATGCAAATCAATCACGAGACATCATTTCACACATACCAGATGGGCACAAATTTTAAAGTTAGACAATATTCAAGTGTTGACAAGGATTTCGAGCAACAGGAACTCTTATCCATTGCTGGCAAAAGTGCAAATTGGTATAACTTTGCAAAATAATTTTGCATTACCTAATAAAGTTTGAATAAGCACATACCCTACAACACAGTAACTCTGCTCCTGGTATGTAGGTTAGGGCAGTGGTTCTCAAAGTGTAGTCCCCAGGCCAGGAGCATCAGCATCACCTGGGAACGTCAGAAATGCAAATTCTCCAGCCACCCAGACTCAGGGAGCTGGAAACTCTGGGCCCCGGGCAGCCCTCTGTATTTCAGCAAGTGATTCTGACGCATATTCAAGTTCGAGAGCCACATGTGGGCACCAGGAGACCTGAACGAGAATGTTCACAGCAGCACTTTATTAAACCCACACACTGGAAACTCTAATGTCCTTTGACAGTGGAAAGGATACTTATATTGTGATATAGCCATAGAACCGTGAAAAGAAACGAACCACCTTTACGCCTATCGGCGTGGATGAGTATTACAAACAAAGCCGAGTGGGAGTGGAAGCAGCGCGGCGCGGAGACACACACGCAGCACGGTTTCATGGATCCGAAAGTCAAAACCTGGCGACTCTCCACAATAAATGGTTTGGGAAGATGCACATGGGCAGTGCTCCCATCGAGAAAAGTAGGAGAATGCTTTCCACTCGATTCGGGAGAGTGGTTCTGCTGTGGGGAAGGAAAGAGATGTAATTAGGGAGGCGTGGACAGGCTTTAAAGGGACAGGGCCTATTCTATTTTTAAGCCAAGTGGTAGGTATATTGCTGTTCACTTTACCATTTTTAAATTATAGTATAGTTTTACATCCTAAAGTGGGAACTGGAAGTTTCCATCACGTAGGAAGCGCTTGCATTACTGGGTTCCCAGTGCAGCGACAGCAGCAACCCTGCCCAGCTGGCTGGCCTGGGCCTGGGGTCTGGCTGTGAGATGCAAACGCGGCTGGTCCATGCAGACCAGACGCTGGCTTACATCCTGATGGGGACAGTTCTGGACCCTATGACTGGGTGGGACTTCGAAGAGGTTAGGCAGGGAGGATCAGGGAATAAAAGTCCCACCTTCTCTCCCTCCACTTCATGCATCGTCTACCCTTTGGCCACCTGACCTTGTCCTCCCCTCCGTGTCTCTGATTTTCCCACAGAGGATAAGAGCTTCAGCTGTGGCTTGGGAGAAGGGAGCCAATTGCCAATCTATTGGAACTTTTGTATAAGGCAGTTTTGCTGTTACGCACGCACACATACATACATTGCACAATAAAGAAAGGTTGGTGATGGCTGTGAATGGTACTATTTTAAGACTTAGTTCATTTACATGAACATTTAGCAAAGTCATCTATCTTTATCAAAAAATCCTTTTAACAAACATTTCCCTAAAATAATGACAGATGGTCAGTAGGGTCACTCGGCCACACGGCAGAGATTTAACCTTTCAGCAATCATTCCCACAGGAATGTCTTTGGGAGGACCCTGAAAATGTGATACTGCTACCTGTTTGACAAATTGGACTTTCAGTAACTATTTTGGACTAGATCTTTAAGCAGAGAGAAAACTTGCTATTTGTAACCACGTACTTGCTGGAGTTTGGGTTTTCAAAACATCGCGACTCCAGGCAGAGAAGGGAAACGGCCCTAAGATGGCACCACTGCACGCTGCCCTTCCACAGTCCGCCATGTGCTGAGACTGATGCCACTGTCACCGAATCTTCCCTGGACCCAAGGGATGGGTGGTATTTTCCACGGATAGTCACAGAAAAGACTTTCGCACTGACACTGAAACATGGGTGTAACAAGGAATAAGTGCAAAGTCCGCCTGAACCATTTAACACCTGAAAGCGTGCACTTGTTGGGCTCCCTTTGGGCGAGTCCCTTTTCTCTGCTATTGGCGGTACTGAACTTAGGTAGAAAAGTTTGCAAAACACTCCCTAAGAGTGGCAGAGAGTTTGAGCCCACAGAATCTCCCTCTGGCAATGGGGGCTTTAGGCCAGTGGCCTGTGAGGGAAACAGACCAGGCGGTCAAGGGACATAGGCCTCCCCGATCCGTTTTCCCCTGCATGGCAACACTACAGGTGAAAGAGAAACCTTTACTGGGTTAAGCTATTGAATTATTTTTTTTCCCTGACTGGCAGCTAGTATTGCATATCCTAAGGTGATTCACAAAGGAAATGCATGAAAATGCTCACCTGGTGTTTTGTGATGACTACTTGGGTGGAGGGTGAGTTAGGGGAAGGCAGGCTGGGGGCGTGGCCCTGGGAGGGTATTACCGGGGCCTGTTGCTGTGCAGGTACATGGGTGCTACTCTCTCTGAGCAAGCGCTGAAAAAAAATGATAATGTGCGTCACTTGTTTCTCATGCGGACTGCTGGATTGCTCACAGTTTAATTAGGTTACAGCTGCACAGAGAAAGGAAAAGAGCGGGAAGTCTTTTGGAGTTAGGGAAGGCTGGCCTCCTTTTGGGATATGTCCATCCTTCAGAGACAACATCCATGGGAAGGTATTTATGCAAGGATTGGGGCTGACCCCCTCGCCCCAGAAGGATTTAATGAGCCCTCCCAGCAAAAGACCTTCCCAGCAGCATTTTTCAACATCTGGGTGGTCAGAGATCCTGCCATGTGGGCTGCCAGGAGATCTCAGGGTCTGTGAAATGAACAGGCTTCTGAGGGAAACTCCAGCCAGGCATTCTTCCACAGGAGGCTCCTGACTGACAGTAAGAGAATGGTATGCAAGTTCCACGGACACGGGCCTGGGCTCACCATCAGGACGAGAAACTGGGCACCCAGAAGAGCAGAAGGGACCGAACACTACAGCTTTGTGTCTGCCTGACGCTCAGAGCAACACAGCCTTCTCCACATTGGCTCCCAGCTTCTGCCAGGCGGGAATGTGCTGGGTGACGAATAAGGATTTGCTTGTTCAAATTATCCCAAAACTGAGCTTTTGAGAACATGCACCGATTTGGAGAGAAGATGGGAATAATTACCTTCCTTTGCAGGATTTGATTCTGAAAGTTGCATTGGACCTCATGATTCATCGTGCCTTGGCTGGACTGCTTTACACATGCTGCTGAGAAAACGCCAAATTCTAACCAGGGGCTATCGGCTGGCCCGGCCACAGGGTTAGGGACAGCTTGGGATTCTCTGGACCTCAAGTTCTTGATTTGGGCAGGAAGATAATGCCTTTGTTACCCTTCTCTAAAATATAGAAACTGTTATTGGGTTTCCATGCAGGCCTCTAAAGAAAGACGATTCTCCTTTAGAAGATCATCCAAGACTCAAAACAAATCTGCTTTTGGCAGGACACCATTTAATCAGCTGAAAGATATTTATATCTGCGCTTACAATTCTGTGCCTTGTCATGGGAAGGGAGAGAAGGAAGTTAGGGATAAAACGCTCCCTCATTTTTCAGAGGCATAATTAGAAGACTCTTTGGGAGAGCAGCCTAAGTTGTTAGGTTTGATAGTCACCACCCATCTCAAGTTTACTAGAAACAATAGGTTTCTTTCTAATGAAAATAAGTGTAAAAATAGAATAATACAAGTGAGGGGAGAGAACATGTTGATGAACTGTGACAATTCATTTGGTCACTCTGTTAATTCAGATCGATGGAACAGTCCATAGAGCAGATGCCTCAGTAGGAATTTTGTAAATGGCATCTGCTGAGAAGTGGAATTGGTGTTTTGTTCCTGAGCTATCCTGATAAGCTTCCTTTCAAAGGTCCATGTGCTCATGAGCTTGCCAGCAACATACCTATAAAGATGTTATCTGTTAGGCACTAGGGCCTGGCCCACGGCTGCTCAGAATCAGTGAGGGTTTGGGGGAAGTGGGATTGGATGCTGGACAAAAAAGTTACCTATAAAATAACGGTGTTGACTCCAAAATGATGCCCCCCAGCAGGGCTGGAAACTAGCGCTGTCCAGGGAAACCTGCATTTCCCGAGGGTGAGCATGCTCAGCCCCTTAAACACTGGGACACGCAGAGAGAACAAAGTGAGTAGAAACCCCCCATTGCTCTCTGGGCTATTTCCATGCCACCAAGTATTTCTGAACAGGTTAAGCAGGAAAATGTCTCAATTCCTCCAGTGGCAAAATGGGGATATGATGTCTACTATTTGCCATAGAACTCCTAAGATTCAGGGCTGATGTCAGTAAAACTACACAATGCGGGAAGCATGTATTTGAAATCCTGGCATTTCAAACTAATCATCCAATTTACCCACTGGTCAGGCCCACTCCTCAGACACCCCCACGCACGAGCCACCCCCCACTACACTTCCTAATCCTTCAGAGCCTTTGTGCTCGCTAATCTAATGAATCGCTTCCTGCCTGCACAGAGGAGGCCGCTGTGGCTGTCAGGATACATTGTGCCACAGATGGCCAAGCTCTCTAAAGCTACTCGGCAAATTCCTGAAGGGCAGGGACCATTGTTCTTTAATCCATCAAACCCTTACATGACATATGACTAATTAATTGCGTATTTGGATGAGTTGGTAGAAAAGTATTATTTACTAGAATTTCTTTTACCTAAGCGAGGTACTGTCCAACTATGTGTGTGCTAGAAGGTATACAGAACGCTCACGATCACTGTGACTTGAAAGCTGGCTTGGGACATGGCTGCATCCTTAAAGAAGCCTGTGGTCCCCCTTTGATCTGCTCCTTCCTCTAGCCCAGAGCATGCAACCACCATCTGAGTTTTCTGTTAAGTAGCATCTTGCTTCTCTTTATATTTTGCCACATAGGATATATTCCTAAACGATACCTTATCTATCAAGTTTTCCATGTTTTTAACCTTCATATAAATGAAATCCCAGTGTATGTGTTCTTCCTGACTTGTTTGGATTATACTTTCTATTTGTGACATCACCCACGTTGATGTACATAACTGCATTTTCACAGCTGCACAGTATTTTATTGTATGACTAGATCTGATTTATCCATTCTTCTGTTAAGAACATTTGGGCTGGCCGGGTGCGGTGGCTCACGCCTGTAATCCTAGCACTCTGGGAGGCCAAGGTGGGCGGATCGTTCTGAGCTCAGGAGTTCGAGACCAGCCTGAGCAAGAGCGAGACCCCGTCTCTACAAAAAAAAAAATAGAAAGAAAATTAATTGGACAGCTAAAAATATATATAGAAAAAATTAGCTGGGCATGGTGGCGCATGCCTGTAGTCCCAGCTACTCGGGAGGCTGAGGCAGAAGGATCACTTGAGCCCAGGAGTTTGAGGTTGCTGTGAGCTAGGCTGACGCCACGGCACTCACCCCAGGCAAGAGAGT
>RJWJ010018039.1:0-32158 GCA_004363605.1 Indri indri
TCCGGCCCTGTTAACTATTTTTATAATGATTGTAAATTGAAATGATACTATTTTGGATATATGTGGTTAAATAAAATATAGTATTCAAATTAGTCTCACCTGTTTCTTCTTTCCTTTATTAATGTAACTACTGGAAAATTTAATCATATGCATGGCTTGTATTCCATTTCTATTGGACACTGCTGCTCTAAAGAGAAAATCAGAATTTGGTGATCTATGTTGTTGCTCCTCCAAGTATGGGCTACGGACCAAAATCAATCCACATACAACTACTAGTTGAAGAGGAGATAAGTACAGAAATTGAGACAAAGGATCTAGAAACTTTTATATTGGTTTGACATTGCCATGACATCCAAGTGTGTGATGTTTTATTTTTCATAAATATCAGGTTATGACAAATTGGGAGAAAGACTGTTTTTTTTTTTTTTTTTCAACAGAGAGAGTTGGAGGAAGATCGAGGATTTATCATGAGATGGCTTCCGTGGGTCAGAGGAAGCTGTCACATGCTTTCAAAACTCAGGGATCTTGGAAGCAGTTGCCAGAGGTTTGCTAAGTGTTCTCCCACTTGGCTAAGTGTTCTTTCTGGGAGAATAGGGAAGCCACACAACGGAGAAAATAGGGAACAGCTTCCCACTGTTTTCAAAGGGTCTCAGTGATGAGTCTCTGTATGGCGCGCTAAGATTATTTCTGGTCTAGGGAAGCTGGAAAGGCATGGTGAGTGAGGTTGAGAGGTGTCAAACTAGGAGAACAGAGGATCCAGATGGCCCTAAACAAGTGAACATCTGCTTTTCAAGGCAGAATTTCAAAATTTCACCCTTCATAGGCCTAGGGTGGATGCATTTACTCATTTCTTCATCAATTCAATTAACATTTATTGAGTAGTTAGTATATCCCAGGGACTCTGCTAAGTGTTGGAGCTACAAGAATAAGCAAGATATTGTAGCTGCCCACAAAGAGCACACAATGTAGCAGACACCCTTTGCATGACAACACATGGTTTATGGGCCTGGCAAAACAGCAAGTAGGATGTGGCTACCATTAGCCAAACGACTAAAGGAGCTCTCTGCTGGATCTTAGGAGAAGGGCAGATAAGGCTGCTCTCATAGACAGCTTCTGGTAGGAAAAGGAAGCAAGGAATTTGAGGAAAAGATAAATGGTTTCAGATTCAGATAGAACTAGATTTGAATCCTGGTTTCTTTGCTGGTGGCCATGTGGCCTTGGACCTCAGTTCCCATTCCTCTAAAGTCAAGATAGATGCATCTGCTCAAGGAATGTTGCACATATTAAATTAACTAATATAAGTTCAGCACCAGGTATATCCTAAGAGCTCACTAGTAGTAAACAAGTGCATACACTTTATATTCAACATTACTTGGGGCAAGACTTTTCTCAGGGTTTCCTGTAAGGTTGAAACCATAGGTAGGGCTGAGTGGGCCTTGCTCTGAAGATTGAAGAATTATGCAGAGTCAGGTTCTAGACAATCCATTGAAGAAACAGTGGCCTGACACACTTTCAGGCTAGACTGAACAGAAACTTATTTCAGCTGGATGTCAGATAGATAAAAGGGAGTATACTCAGTCACTGAGGGTCTTGCATTGGTAGTGACGGGCTGAGAACATGATACCCCAAAATATGACATCTTGACCTATTGAGTATTTGAAGATAAAGGAATTTAAGAAAACTATAGAAGCAGGAAGGAAGTTCTCACTGATATTTTCTCCCTCTCTCCCATGGAGCAGGTCATAAGACCACCATGTGAGAGGGGCCCTCTTTATGTACAGAGGAAAGGAGCATCCTTATCTCTGAAGACAAGCGTCACAGAGAAGAATCTGAACAAACAGGCCTTGTAAAGTTCCCCCCCATCTTACTACCATTAGATCATACTCTTTGCACCATCATATTTCTCCATGATTATCCATCCACTCTTCATCAAACCTGGCGTAAAAATACACAAGTTTAACCATTTCTTCAGGACTTTGTTTCATTACACAGACTCCCATGTCGTGTAAAACTTATGTTAAATAAATGTGCCTGCTTTTCTCCTGTTAATTTGTCTTCGTGAGCTTTCCTTTCAGACCCAGCCAGGAGCCCTAAAAGGATTGAGACAAATCTTTTCCTACCCTACAGGGTCCATGAGAAGTTATGAGTCCCTAAGGCCATCACTTCTCCTGGCCAGCTCATTAGCATGTTAGAGAATTACATGTGAATTGCAAAGACTAGTGTGTATTACAGCCCACATAGCAGATAAAATGAGTTCATGGATGTGCACGTGCTCAGGAAGTGAAAAGGACTAGTCAATGGAGGTGTTATTATTATTAATAAGTACTGTAGTCTAGAAGGCTTGTTCTGGGAAAAGCAGACAGCGCATAAGTCCAAAGAGTTTGGTTTACACAGAGCCTAAAAAATGGTGGTTTCTCCTTGAAGAAGCTGATGTCTGATTAGTCATGGAACCCTGTGCCCCAGCTCTGGGAGCCAATCCAGGTCCAGAGTGGACAGTTGCCAGTCTTGGCAGAAGAGCCAGCTAATTCAATGTAACATCAGTCGTTACGTGGCACAGAGAGAAGGTGGGAGAGATGACAGGTTCCTCTGCATCAATAGCTCTGGCTTAAACAAAAGCAAAATGAAATGCCTTGGCATTTTTCTTGCAGTGCTGTGCAGTTAGCTGGGAGACCCATCTACAATCCCATTGACAATGTCTTTAAAAAACACTATCATGGATCACCACATCTTTATGCAAATGTGGTGACAGTCTCCAGAGCTCTAATTGATGTGTATTCTGTATGAGTGTGTGTCTGTGTACACGAAATAGCACTCTAACCGAAAGGGTTTTATTTTCTTTAATATTTCATACAGTTACTGTTATTAACTGGACTTACAGAAATTAAAATGAGAAAACTGTCTTATATGACTGTGTTCTGTCACCAGAAAGCTAAAATCAGAAGGATGCCTCTTTGCAACTGCATATTAACATACTCAGTATTACCTGATTCAATTCTGTCGACTAATAATGATACATACCAAATAAAGGGTTTTTTAAGAAGAACTTCCCAAATGGTTCATTCAATCAGCCACAAATTTAATTAACTCTTGATTTTCTTACTGAATTTGCTGAATTTACATAGCAGTAGTAGAACCATGTATGTGTGTAGACTCATCCTTGCTGTTGCTGGTATAGAAGTGTCTATATATGTGTGAGAAATGAACACGATTGTACTGGTATTCTGGCAGACACCGGGCTTTGTTATTTGGATATTGAAAATCATACCCGGAAGAGAAAAGTACAGAGTTTAAAGATTTTTTTTAGTGAAAAAAGAATCAGATATATGCACTGCAAAGTGTTTTCTGGGAAAATTCTATGATTGTTCTTTTGGAATAAGCTTTGGGTGACTGATATGAATGTAACGCAGACCAGTTATATGCTGGACAGCTCCATATAAGGTGAGCACATCTGGGAGAACTAGGTTAGATGAGAAGAGGACTGGGTTTTAAATTTTTTTATATTTTATTGTATTTATTTACTTACTTATTTGAGGAGCTCTAAATGGGCCCCCAGCATCCACATTTTTAAGAAGCTCCCTTGGTGATTCTAATGCAAACCAAAGGTAGAGATTCTCACACACAAATACACACCCAATGCACTTACATCTACCATTATAAAAAATAATATAATTGCCTTAGATAAAAATGTAGAGAATAATTAGAAAAGATAATAATTATCCAAAATTCTACTATCTTAACCCAACCTCTTGTAGTATTTTGGGATATTTACTTCCAGATGTTTTTCCCCTTATGTACATGAATAGCTGCTATTTTATAAACAAAGTTATAACCGTGTGGTTACTATCTACTAGATTTTAAGTGAAACTCAAGGTGGAGTTTCTAATGACTCCCTTCATGAGCCTCTTTCCTGTTTAATACATCTGCCAATCAGAAGCAACTATCTCTTCCCATGACACTGTGGCCAAATCGCCCTCTGGATTAAGTCTGGGATTAAGCTCAGGGGGCCTGACTACCTTTGTATTAGTTCAGTTGTTCTCTTGGTGAGTGCCATACCTTTGTCAGAAAGGCTTGAACTTAAAGTAGCAACATGGGGGAGGGGGCAGAGATCTTAACCTGGATTTATCCATCTTTTCCACTGCAATTTCTAGTTTATATATACGAGGAGATATCAAAGCACTGCTTGGAGTCTCTTGCCTCCCAGGAGTTCATGAATCTCTCCCTTTCACTTACACTGCAGGGATATTAAACACATTATTCTGTTTTGATTGAATGCCAGTAAAATTAAATTCCATCTTTCCATCTGCGGCACCATGCAGGGACCACTGCCTTATGGAAAAGGGGAGCGTGGCAATAGAGGAGGGACCCCTTCAGGACACTCAGAAGCACGCTACTTTCTGCTACACAAGATGAATTTTTCCCTTCCATGGCACAAATCTCAACATCTGCTCTGTCTTTACTTCCCAGACACCCTGACAGGTGTAGTCGTCTTTAAAGCATTGCTAGCAAGCAACATATGGACTGTCAACAGCGAATAAAGAAGAAAACCGTACAGGGTGGGGGCAGGGCTGTGTTGCCGATCTTTCGGCCTTATTACTATTTTTAAATTTGGTTTTCATTCCTCCAGGCTTCCCTTACGTGTTCATCTTCCAGTGTCCCATCGACATGCTTGGCACAGAATTCTGATTTTCATTCTTGGCTTTTCCAGCTGTTTCTCACCATTTAGCACCCTCCCTCTCGCTTCCCCCCCAGGGAGAGGAAAGTTAAATGATGTTAATCTGCCAAATATTTCTGATCATTAGGAAGCCATAAAAATTAACATAACCATCAGAGGAAATTAATTGCCAAAGAAGACAAGGTTAGAGCAGGATGGTGAGGATGGGGGAGAGGAGCCCGGCAGAGGCAGAGGGTGCTTTGTTTTTCCTTTGTGGTTTTGAGTGAGAGGGTCGCAGCTGGAGGACGGGAGGGGGCTAAGCCGCTCCCCCCACACTTAATTACAACGACAGCCCCAGAATTTCAAGTGGTGCCAGTGGAGAAATACTAGTTAAGGGATTCCCTCGATTCCTTTCTTTCTCCTCTCCCCACCTCCCCGCCCCCTGCTCCTCTTGGGAAGATTTTTGCTTATTTTTTTAATACCAGTTCAAAATAGAGGTAAGGGGGGCCGGGGAGTAGGGGAAGAAGCCCACGCAGGACTCCTGCAGGAAATACCATTAATAATTAATACCCAATAATAATCAAATCCATAGGAGACTCATTACAAGCAAAGTCTTGACAGACCGACCGATGGATGCCCGTAGCTTCACTTCTTCATCAGATTGCAGGATTAGTTCAGCGGGGATTTGAGCGCACATAAGCAGTGACAAAAAAAAGGATAAATAGCAGGTTTGTTCACGGAAGAGGCTTATTCATCCCTATAGGGTTTTTTTCATTTTCGGTTTATGGCTTGGTGGGGAATTTCCCTTTAATTGGGACTGTAATATAATGATGGAACCTGTCGACATTTAGAAGAGAGATGGGAGGGTAATTCTTCCTAACTTGTGTGTTGTTATTATTACAATGCAACACTGGCTCCTTTAGGAGGCTCTGTATAAAGGAAGCAGATTATCAGGCTGATCAGAGAACAAAGTCAGCTAGTGGGAGAAGAAAGAGGAGAGAGGCTACCAGCCACGGGACCTACCTGGACTTAGCCACTGCGTGGAAGTCAGACTCCATAGTATTTATTAAAGTGTGCACGCTTAGCTGTGCAGGGCACTTTGCACGTACATTGTCTCATTTAATCTGCACGGTAACCCTAGAGGTAAGTGCTACAGCCCCATTTGCTAGATGAGGAAATGAGGAACAGAGAGGTTAAGTAATTTCCCCCAAGGTCTCAGTTAATAAATGGAGGAGTTGGTATTTCATCCCAGGAAGACCGGCTGGGAAGTCAGCTCTGATTTGTTACTCTTGCCCAGCTTTTTGAAGATGTGAGAAAATGACTCTCTCCGCAGTCATGAACAGGGTAGGAGGAGAGGCTCTTTTCTAAGCTTGGCTTTTCTAGGGGCAGGAATTTCCAGTCATTCTACCCTGTGTTCTGTAAAATCCATGAAAGTATCAAGACATCTTTGTTCCACACCCTTACAGAGAGAGCAGGTGGAGTCACAGCGGGATATCAAATTCTACTCAGATGGTTCATCCAAAGAAAATTTAATGAAGGGACTGTTTACAGAGGTCTGGGCGAGGCTAAAGAAACCAAGTGTGGACTTAAGAAACCCAGAAACAAGCAACAGCAGCCATTACCACTAATGCCCAATTCTAGGACAAAAATCCAACCCTCGATTCACTGAAAACCATAAAGTGTTTCCTTAACCTCTAAGCAGAACTCCACCCCAACCAGGCTGTGTAAATATTTAAAGAACCTTTTCAGCTCAGAATTTTGGTTTATTAATTAAGAAAACATTTGGAATGAACAAAGAACGCTGAAGATAATATAAGAAACCCAACAAACAGAACATCAAAATTTATCAAATGTTAACATATTCCTTCCACATCTCTTATTGTCAAGGAAATGTAAAGTGATAGTGTAACTGAAGTCTTCCCTCCCTCCTCGATCTCATTCATTTTACCTATTATCATGGGTCATCAGTGTTCTGGATTTGGTATAATAGTTTATTAACAGCATGACTTCATACTTTTACTATATATCGATGTATCTATAATCGATATGTATTATTGTTTTGTGTACTTTTAAATGCAGATAAATTGCTTTTGTATCTACAACCTATAAGCAAATTGTACATATTTGTGAACAACTTGCTTTTTTTTTCATTTAACACATTTTTGGGTTAATTAATGTAGCTATAGACACATCGAATTTATTTTATTAATCTGCATGGCACTCCATTGTATGACTAAACTGCAGCTTATTTATCCTACCTTTGATGATAGTATTTAAGTTGTTTTCAATTTTTCTCTGTCAAAAACAATGCTGCAGTAAGCTTTCTTGTACCTATCTACATGAGTACATAATACAAGAGACTGTCTCGGAGTGGAGTCACTGAGTTATAAAGTATTTCTACCTTTGACTATGTTGATAATGCCAAATTGTTTTCCAAAGTGCCAATTTTTATACTTACCGGCACCAAATAATTCACATTTCTCCACGTTGTGTTTTTAATTTACACCTTCTGGTTCTAATTTATATTTTCTTTATTACAAATAAGGTTGAATTTCTTTTCACAAGTTTGCTGGCCATTCATGTTTCTGCTTTTATGAATTTCCTGTTTAAATATATGTTCTATTTGTTTTATGGGATTTCTTTATCTTACTATTTAAACAAGTGCTTTGTTTAGTCTGGTCACTGATTTTTATATGTGTTACAAATATTTATCTTTACTTTTCTTTCTGATACTTTTAGTGGTGATAAGATTTTAATTATAATGTGGTCAAATTTTTCAATCTTTTCCTTTATTGTTTGTTGTGAGTGCCTAGTTTAATAAGTCCTTTTCTTACTGTAAGTGCATAAAAATGTTTTTCTATATTTTCCTCTAAAAATCAGTTTCCTTTTTACATTTAGGTTTTAAATATAACTGGAATTGACTTTTTTTTCCTGAATGATATGGGATAGGGATATTATTTTATTTTTTCCATATATAAAATCGATAACCCCAGCATCATTTGTTGATTAGACTCTGCTTGCTCCACTGATTTAAAATACCACCTCTGTAATATGCTTTATCTATATAGGCAGGAGTCTAAGTGCTCTATACTGTTTCATGGGTGTTTTTTACTATCCTTATACCAATGCCTCACTCTCTTAATTAATATATTTTTCAATAAATATTGATAAACATGTAGAGTGAATCCTCATATCTTAATCTTCTTAGATATTCTTGGCGTTTGCTCTGCCGTGTCAGTTTTAGCATTAGTTTATCAACTTCCATAAAAATCTCTATTATAATGACAGAAAGAATTGCCTTGAAACTTTATTTCTATTTGGGGAAAATTTTCATCTTCATGTAATTGAGTATTCTTATTCACAAATATAGCGTATCTCCTCATTTACTTACTTTTTTGTGTTATCAATTATTCATTTTCTCCCTTATCTATCTCCCTATATTACACATAGTTTGAAAGATTTATTTTTAGGTCACTTATTTTTTGGCTGTTATTTTAAACAGAGTCTTTTGTAATTTTCACTTTCTGTTTGTTTGGTGATAGTATTTCAGGCTGTGGGAGTGAGGAGAAACTTCTCCCTTCCCCTGGAAGTTTGCTGAAAGATCAACTCAGAATTATGGCAGATGAGAGAAAGAGGTTTATTTGCCCTGCACGTGGGGAGAATCCCAGAGTGATTACCTAATATCCCAATGGGGTCCAGGAATTTACTAACATATACCGTCATTTAGAGGGTATATAATAATAATATATAATATGTACCTTCCTTAGAGGAGAGGGAAAGATCAGGAATATAGGTGATTCTGTTCAGGGGCAATGAATGGTTGCGAGGGAGGATAAATAGATATTTGGGAGAATGATGGATGGGGTGTAAAAGATTGACTTCTAAATTAATCTGAGAGACAGATATTATGTTTACAATGATTTGGGCCAGGTCTGGTTGCATTCTTAATCTTCTTTCCTGCAATATATTGAGATAACAGGGAGAGGAAGGGAAGTCAATTGTTCTTTTCCATGGGTCTGTCTGGTTTACGCAGATACAGGGAAAGCCTCCCTCAACACCTGTTGATCTCTAAGGGCCTTTAGTTCAAAATACCCTTTACACCAAGGAGTCATATTTTGGGGTGAAATTTCCTGAGCTCCTTCAAGGACATAATCCATTTTTTCATTTTTTTATAATTAGTGAGATATAGTTTATACCAATAAAGGTATCCATCTCAAGTGTGCAGTTCAGTGAGTTTTGACAACTGTGTGTGCATAGACATGCATGTATACCTATGTAACACTAAAGACATTCAATATGTAAAACACTTTCATCACCCCAGTAAATTCCCCATGCCTCCTCCCAATCTCTCCCTATCCCAGGCCCAGAAAACCTTTCATCTGTTTCTATTACTATTAGAATCTGTCTTTCTGGAATTTCATATGAATGGAATAGTATACAGTCCTGTTATCTGCAAAATTAGTTTTGGTTTTTTTTTATTTACAATCAATATTCCATTTATTAGTATTTTCTTTTCTTATTGCTCTACTACAAAGATAGAAAAAAATGGTGAGAGCAAACATTCTTACTTTGTTCCTGGGGGAAAGTGTGCAGTATTTCACCATTAAGTATCAAGTTAATTGAAAGTTTTTGTAATGATTCTATTAATTTATATAAGTTCCCATCTTCTTAATTTGGTGATGGTTTTTATGGTGACTGCATATTGGATGCTGACAAATGCCTTTTCTGCATCTATTAAAATAATCATATTATTTTCCCCTTTATTCTATTAATAAGATGAATTAAATTTATTGCTCTTTGTATATTAAAAATCCTAGCATTCTTGGGATTAAATTAATTAATCATGAGGCATTATTCGTTTATGTATTGTTAGATTCAGTTTGCTAAATTTTGCTAAAAATCTTTGTATTCATATTCATCAGAGATGTCTGTCTGTAGTTTCTTCCATTGCAATGTCTTTCATTTTGTAACAGAGTAATGCTGGCCTCATAAAATGAATTGAGAATTGCTCATTTCTTTACTTTCTAAAAGAGGTTTAATGTTGATGTTGTTGTGTCATAGTTGTCTGTTCTAGGCTCTTGGTGTGTTCTTGGCTGACGAATGATCAGACACACCAAAGTAAGACAAGCACGAGGTGAAGCTGCTTGAATAAAGTGAGGTAACATTCACAACATACAACTATTGGACCCCCTGTTGTAACAGGAGGGCCCCGATTTTGGTCTGGGGTTTTGTTTTATATTGCTTAGGCTGGGGCCTCCTAGTGGTTCAAACCGTAACCATTGAACCACTTTGATGGACAGTTGGGAGTTATATAACCTCAGTCTTGCTGTGCTTGCAGATTTCCCATGAGCCTCTCTGAAAGCCCATTGTGAGGGGAATGAACTGCAATGTAGATTTAAGCTAACGACATGATAAGTAGCCTTAGGTTGTTTTAGGTCACCTTCCAGACGCTATTGTACCTGTGCTGCTTGGTAGGGAATTCTCTGCATTTTTTTGCAGTTGGTGCACTAAATTCTGATTGGCTGATTGGCAGAGCATTCTCTCTCCCCCAGGTGTAGTGATTGCTTAGGGCACTTGCCTTTGTCCCCAGGAGGGCAAGAGAGCCCTCTCTGTCTACCCAACAATATTATTTCTTCTTTAAATGTTTGCTAGAAATCACCAGTAAATATAATAATTTAGGATAGTAGTTTTCTTCATGAAAACTTTTAAATTGAAATTTCCTACATATGTCAGTTTTATTTTTGTCTTCAAGGAATTTGCACATTTATTTGATCTAGTTTGTTTAACTTATTGGTATAAAGTTATTCATAATATAATCTTAATATCTGTTGAATCTGTAGGGTTGTCCCTCTTTTATTCCTGATCTTGGTAATGTCATTTTAGTCAAATTGATTGACAGTAGTGTTTATATTGTCTGCATTCCTATTGATTTTATGTCTAGTAGTTCTATCCATTCTCCCACTATAATTATGAGTTTGTCTATATTTTCTCTCATTTCTGGCACTTTTTTTGTGTGTGCTCAAGCCTCCTCCTTCCTTAGTGACCTTGCCCTCACCTTGTTTCTATGCCTGTTTCTCTCTCCCCTTCTTGACTCCATATAATCTGGATTTGCTTTGCTGTGCTTCCTGGATTATAAACTCTGCTTAGCTCCACTCATGACTTTGAAAGGGGCATTAAGCTCCCGGGGCTCCCCTATAATTAATGTTCATAATTAATGTAAATATGCTGCAGGGATTTACAGCACAATATGCCACATGTGGGCCTAATTGGGACCAAAGGACTGTAGCCCCAATTCTAAAGCCTTTAGGATATGGGAATTAGAGGCATACAAAAGGTTCTAAGAAGTCTAATAAGGTGTATGAGGATTAGGTAATTAATGGATCTAGTGCTATCCTGGAAAATTTTGTAAAAAGGCTTCCCACCAGTTCTGCTTCTCTGAAGAAAGATTTCTTGATGCAAGATGATTCTTCATTTCTTTCTAATTTGCAGGGGTTTTCCTCTTGGGGGACATCTAGGGAGAGTATAGCTTTAGTTTGCATTTTCTTACACCTGTGGCCTTAAAATATAATTAAAGCTTTATCAGCAAGGAGCCATGGAGTGAAGTGTGGAAGCAGTTATCTGGATAATCCACATTGAGGAAGAAGGAAATGTTCATTTCTTGGCTCAGATTATTCTGCATGGCTTTATTTTTGTGAATCAATCAAGTGACCATGCAGAGGATGTATGATACATAATGGAAATTCATTACATATTTGCTGGCTGGATGAATCTTGTATTCAAAATACAAATTATCAATAATAATTCTTAATAGTTCTAGTTTGTACTTAAGTTTTATATGTGCTCTCATCTGTTGGCTTGGTGAGTTAATAAACAGGGATAAGAAGGTCAAATACCATTCCCCAAATGGGCCTTAGTTAACCCAGCTGTGGAAGAGAATCTGGCTTTTACTGGATGGTTTATGGTAAAAGATTATTTTTATGATTTACCTGGCAATATTGCACTTTTGCTCTTATCTTGTGCAGTTTAAACCTGATGCCACAATGGCCTTTGAATTTGGTGACAAATTATAAATCAATTAAGCCACCTAGTTTGCCTCTCTTTGGATGGTTTATCAAGTTGATAGGCTTGTTTTTCTTATCTAACAGTTTTGTGAAAGATGGTGCCCAAATTCTTAATGCTTTGGGGCAGGACATTGGTTTACACGTTCTATATCTTCTGTATTTCCTGATGTTGGTGACTCGGAAGTGTATTTCTTACCACAAAACTTTCAATCCTTGACCAATAACTTTCACAGCTTGAAACCTGGAGATATCCAAACCAAGACTAAGAAACAGAAAAGAAAAAAAAAAAAAAAAAGACAAAGCCGATGGACACAGAAAGGTCTGGATTTTGAGTTTATCTTTTTCTTTATTTCCTATTCTTCTTGGAAAAAATGATGAAAGTTTCAGAAACCAGAAGCCTTGGCTGAATTGCTGTGTAATTTTGCATTGTTCCCTTAATTACCCTGTATCTTGTTTTATCCCCCTGTAAAAAGGGAATGATCATATCCACTTGCAGGATACTAGTGAGAATAATGAGAAACGCATAGGAATGACTTTGCAAATTACTAAACTGCCTACGAATATAAGTGTTGTATCAGAAAGGTCTGTGATATGAAGAAACCCCGATTTTCACGTTGTGGGGATATCTCACCACCAGAAGCCTAGAAAACTAATTCTGCCAAAGAACATGCTATGTCAATGTCCATGCTCTAACTTATGGATAAACTAATAAGAAGGAAGGTGGCATGCTGTGTTAGAAAGAATTCCGGACCAGGCAGGCCCCTAGGACCTTGTCCTGGATTAGCCTGTAATATAGCTAGCAACAAAGTAACACAAAATGCATTTTACAATATCAACAAACTATGTCTCCTTCTTTTTTTACTCAAATGACAATTGCCAGAGTAGTCCATGGACTAGCAGAGCCTATGCCTATGAATGCCTTTCCAGCATGTGCAAGAACTCGGTTTCTTTGTCTTAGTGCATAGAAATGGAGTGCCAAATTTAGGATGACCCTCTGCTGAGCACCAGCTTCTCTGTTACACAGCTTACATTTCCTGCCCATCCAAGTTTTGCAAGCTCCTATGCAGTAATAGAAAGTTTATGTGCTCAAAGGGGAAAAGAGCTAATTATAAAATATCAGCTCTGCTTCTTAGTAGAGGTGTGGTCTTGCACAAATCACTTTATTTTCTTGACTCTTAATACCTGATTTTCTCTAAAATACAGAAAATAAAATCTACCTCATAGGGTTGCTGTGAGATACCTGGCACATTGTGGGGCTTAATAAATGCTGGCTTCCTTCTCTTCCCTTTTTCTTGACTAAGGAGAGACGAATGGATTAACCCTTGGCACAACTACCCTGATGTCTTTCCATTTTCCTCCCTTTCCCATCTGGATGACAGAATCAGACATCCCGAGCAAATGTTCCCAGCTATCACCACCGCAGCCCTCTGATTCTATTGTCACCAAGCAGAATAATCACATTCTCTGGTACTCTCTTAGCTCTCAGTAACAGTTCATAGACACCCTGTCCTAGGCCAGACAAGCCAAAGAATAAAAAGAGGTGGGGGAGGTCATTTTAAACTCTGAAATTGGAGGCAATCCTTTAGCTTGCTAGAGAGACCCTGGGAAGCAAAACTGTGTTTCAGAGTGGCTACGGTGGAGGGAGAGGCAGGTGGAACACACTTGAGCTCGGAGTCCTTGTCCCAGCTAAGCAAGCCGGTATTAGGCAGTGAAGAAACTGCTCTTGGGTGCTGGGTGCTGCAGCGCAAAGATGAAGGACCCTGTCTAATCCAACGCTGCCTGATCGCATTTTTTATGGTAATGGAAATGCACTATTCTGCACCATCCAGTATGGTAACTACTTGCCACTTGTGGCCACTGAGTACTTGGAATGTGGCCAGTGAGATTGAGAAACTAAATCCTTAATGCCATTTCATTTAAATGAGTTTAAATTTCAATAGTCACTTGTAGCTGGCGGCTCCAGTATTGGACAGCGCAGGTTGAATTCGTTATTGGAGACGTGGATTTGTGAGGGCTGGAATAGCTCATAGAAGGTGATTTTAATCTACGTACTCTCTCTTCTGACACCAGCAGCGTTACCAAAGCTGTTGCTGTTATGTGGATTGTGGAGAGAGCAAAGAGCTATTCGATGTACCCAAATCCAGCCGAATGAGTAATAAATACACCGAACAGACCTCCACTTATAACTGCCTAGCAAGGACGCTGGCTGACTAGGTTTCATTTGGATGTGATGTATCAGCTTCGCTTTTGAGGATGGCTGTTCAGATTATGTCTGCCAGTTGTCACTTGAGAAGTAGACGTGGAAGGAATTCCTGCCGAAGTGGCCCTGAAGATGATCCATAAACCTGCTGCTGATCCTTAACCTTCTGCATCCTTTCTACGAGGATTCCCTGCATAGAGCCAATCCTTTGAAATCTTCTTTTCATGTTCTTTTGGGACCCATCAACAACCATTTAATGCTGAGCTATCCCTTCCAGAAAAAGTTTACAGAAATTTTCCAAAAAAATATTCAAAATTAAAGTAAAATGGTAAAGGCGAAGAGATTAATTGAGTATACACTTCGTTCTCTGAGTGATGTTAATTATTATGGTATATACTAAAATAAATTAAGGTTATATTCTACATTAAAGAACTAGACATTTACATTAAGGAAAATAAAATAAACACAGACAGCATGCAAGGCAGCTTGGACAAATGCCATTCACTACTGCCTTCTTTAGTCCCATGTTGAGATTCTTCACCCTTATACTCTGTCCTTACGGGCTCTGCCCACACCCCCACTAGTCCACCAGCACGTTGGGTCTGTAATGAGTCTTATTGCCACAGAGCCTGCATCTGCAATGCTTGGTATCTGGAAACAGTGCTCTATGCCTCTGTTCTCCCAACTCCAGTTGTATTAACCTAACAAATTTTAGTACTCTAGCTTCCTTGTAAGAATCCCAAATTCTTTGGCCAGCCATTTACATCCTGCTTAGTTTTTGTTCATCTCCTCCCCTGGTAGAGCGAACTGTATTTCTTTTTCTCCTATTTCCCCAACAAGTCACCTTGTCACCATGCATCTGCATTAAAGATCCCCCACATCCTTGGTCACTCTCACTGTGGTCCGCTAGCCATGAGTCCAATGTGGACTCCCTAGAATGCAGATGGTGGCAGCAGCTAAAATAAAATCTCACTTTACCAATCCCCTCCCCTACTTCCACTCACCCCCGTTATCGCCCACTCACCCCCCCGACACACACACCATACTCTAGCTCGGAGTTGGCTCCTTCTCCGTACAGGGCTTCCTCCTCTTCCCACCAGCACTGACCACCCCAATCCTAACCTTCCCTGCAGCAAACCTGCTTGACTTATGACAAACTGCCGATGCTAAGTATTTCAGGGATTCCTGGGAGCCCGTTTCAAGTTGTGCTAATGCCTGACATTTGGTAGTTTGACATGCATTATAGTCAGGTACAAAAAAACCCCAATTGCTTATCCCAGAGACTGCCCGATGTCAAATACTTCAGCACTTGGAGTGTCTGTGACATTGAATCGGTAAAGGTCACCAGCAAAGTCAAAATGAATGATCCCCCTTGCCTTTAAGACACACTTTCCAGCTCATTATGATAAGACGGCTGTTAAATGTTTGTCCCTCTCCATAGAGATTAAGCCTCATGTGTGTTAGCAGCGCTAATGAATCACTTGCTTTTGTATCTTTTTTCTGGATGGTTTGTCACCAGGGCTGTCCTGCCTCGTGAAGCCCCAGTGACAGTGAGTTGTTGACAGAGTATTAGAAAGAGCTCAGATCTTTAAAGCCAGGGATGTGACAGAGAATTTTTTTCAGTTTCTCAATCTCTACAGTCTCTGTGCTCTAACACGATTCCATTAAATCATAAAGATTAGAGCTTGGCAGGCCCTTAGAACCTTTCCTCTGATTTGCAAAAACGAGCGGGGGATTTGTTACTAATTCTTGTTGTTGCAGCTACAGAGCAGGCACCATTAACTATAGCTAAGCCATTAACCTGATTGGTATTAATCAGAAGTGTCCCATGAGTCATATTGGTTTGAGAGGCCCGGATGTTTTTCAGTAGAGGGGCTTTGTGGAATCAAATGAGAATTGATTGATGATCCCAGAGTGCATGTATCCAACTAAAGAAGCAGGCACATTCTGGGTGCCTCACTTTAATGAAAGCACCATCCTCTCTGCATGCAAAAAGGCAAGTTGGTTTAACTGACCCATCACAAAGACAGTGTATGCTTTGAGTTACTTCTCCAGCATTGGGATTGGACTACACAGATTCATTTACAGTCTCACCCAGTTTTTCCTGAGGCCAATGTTGTGTATTTTATGGAGAAACAGGTAATGGGTTTGTCAAAGGTGGGTGGGGAGAGAAAGAGAAAGGGAGGGAGAAAAGGGAGAGAGAGAGAGAAAGGAACTGGTCCATTGGCGGTTGTTAAGTGATAACCTTGGCATCCTGTGCCCTTCAAAGGGTAATCTTTGGAAGAGTTTGGCCAAGGGATGCTACTAAGCAGTAGCCCTTGAAGAGCCTCTCCAGCGACTCCCGTAGACGGAACAGCCAGCATGTTTGAGGCAGACGTAAAGGAGAACAGTCTTCAGCCAAGGCACAGAAACAAAGTCGAGGAGTCCACTAGGGGATTAAGCCCATGACCTTGGTGTCATCAGCACCGTGCTCTAATTAACTGAGCTAACCAGACAACAGATGCTCTGGACAGCTGAGCTAACGCTCTATAGAAAATACCAAAACTAAAAAAGCATTCTTCACAGTTTTCAAACTCTATTATTTCCTAGGCAACCTTCTAATTTGTTGAATGGTTGCCCTCAAAAATTACAATCATGTCTATGCCAACAAAAGAACCCTGGTATTTGAGTAACTACCCAGATTACTAAATAGCGTTTACATTGACGAGCATTCCACAAAAAGTTATTTTACATAGCACTTTTTTTCAGTTGGAAAAATGGGATTATGTTAGCAAAGTGGTTTCTAGTAATTTAACCCCAATTAATTTGTCATTCCTCACCCTGCCCAAATACAGATGGTGACGATTAAGAGCAAACCAAGGTAGAATGGGGTGGTAAGGGCTCCTTTGGCCCTACCTTTTATGAACCCCACAAGACAGAGTTTAGTTTTTGGTTTTTGGTTTTGTTTTTTGGTTGGTTATATCTTGTTTTAAAAATGAACTCGAGAAAACTTATAGAAAAATATTTTACAATATAGGGAAATATATACACCAATACTACAATATAAAAATCTATATAACTGTGGAAATTCAGTGAAGTGACAGACAAGTATAGAGAAATAAAATAAAATGAGGAATAGAGTTAGCATGTATAATACAAACCAGAAGGTCCTGCACAGTTGTTAAACGTGTTTTCAAAATATGGTTGTTTGGTTGGATTAAGAATCACAGTGTTTATAAAATATTAATACAAACACTCATCACTCAGGAGCTGCATAGTGACTCCTCCTTACAAGACCCGAAATAAAAGTATGCCAAGGTTTCTTCTAAAGGGAGTGAGCACTTTGTGACAGAGCAGATAAGGTTTTTACTCATGACATCCCCAAGAGGGGGTATATTAATGAATGAATGCCTTATGGCTGTTGCTTTTAGTGTTGAAGATACAGATCATATAAGAACTATTGTTCTGCTAAATGACACTTGGCATGCACTGCTTGGATTGCAGATTCAGTTTCTTGTGCTCAGGTCTTGACTTTTTAACTCAAGTCTGTCTCTCCACAGAGCAAAGATTAAATCCTACTTCTTTGTATCACCTAAAGCTCATAGCTCAGACCATTGCACAGAGTAGCTTTCTCAAAAGTATTTAATTAACTAAGATATGAGATATCTATAATTTTGTGTGTTCCATATGTCTCTATTTTTTATTCACCATCTTCTAGGTCAATGCCACCTTCCCTTATGCACGTGGTTACAAAGGAGTGGGGGGAGCTAAGTTCAAACACTGAGAGCCCAGACCCTCCGCCAAACCCAAAAATGATTTGGGGGAGGGCAGCAATCTAAGCTGTGCACACCAGCATCCTACTGACATGTGGGAATTTGGAGTTGAGATTAAGCTAGGCTAGTTAACCTGACTTGACCCTCAATGGTGAGTTTTAATAACAGGCACTCTTGATATTACTGAGAACATTGTTATGCTTTGAACTTAAGGAAACTGGTCCATTCTATGGGAACTAGAGAAGAAAGATTCACAAATGCAGGAAAATGGAAGAAATGAAAGGCAGAGAGAGAGAGCCTTCATGGTTTCCACTCACACTTCTCAGGTTTCAGTCTGAAATGTTGGTTCTTGGTGCACTCATGGCCAAAGAATGACCAGACATGCCAAAGTAAGGCAAGCATGCAAATGAGGTTTATTGAGGAGAGAAAGATAGGATTATAGAGCAAGATACAGGTTTACAGAGCATGATACATGCACCACAGATGATGACCGGACCCATCGTCACAGCAAAGGGAGAGCAAAAGGAAGGTGCCTAAAAAGGGGTTAGTTACAGTTTCAATCTTGTTTTATAGTGCCCAGATTGGGACCTCCCTAGTGGCTCAGACATCACCATGGAACCATTTTGATTGGGCAGTTGGGAGTTGCATTACTACTCATGCAGGTTGTGCTAGGTCAGTTTCCAGACTCTATGGTGCCAATGCTGCTTGGCCCATGGGCTAGAGAGTCCTCTGCATTCAGCTCTAGTGCTAAGTTCTGGTTGGCAGATTCATAGGGTATTCCCTCCTCCTCCAGGTATGGCAGTAGCTCCGGGCAGGATCAGGGTGGGGCAGAACCAAGATGGGGCCCTGGGACCCACCCTTGTCCTTCTTCCCAGGTGGGGCAATTGTACCAAGGCAAGAGTACCCACTCTTGTCTCTAGGAAACCCCGAATCCCTCATTATCTACCTAACAACTTTATTGCCTGAATAAAGTCCCTTGGTTCTGTAAGACATCTGTGTATCCATATGATAAATGTCATATTTTTTGTTTAAGCTAGTTCAGTGGGTTCTGCTATTCTCAGCTAGAAGTGTTAACTAATACAATGGACCACAGTAATTTAATTTGCCAATGATATTTGTTCATTCATTCCATAAATATTTATTGAACACATACTATGTGCCAGCCACTATTCTAGGAGTTTGAGATGCAACATGGGACAAAACAGAAGATTTCTGCCCTGTTCTAGGCCATATTATCCCACCCTATGCTTTGCCAAAGGAGCAGGTGATATTTATCAAGAAGATAGTATTCAGGTGTATTAGCATAGTTGTTTTCAAACACTTGAAAGTTAAACAGATGATAATGGGACTTGCCTTAAAGGAATCAAGGAGAGAGAAGCTACCAAAACTACCATGCTTTGATGGAAAGTAGAGCATTGAAAGTTGTCTAAGCTAGTGTTTCTCAAACTTTAGTATGCATTACAAACACCTGGAGACCTTGTTAAAAACACATAGCCTCACCCGCTTTCCGAGATTTTCATTTAGTAGATCTGGGGTGTGGCTTGAGAATTTGCATTTCTAACAATCTCCCAAATTTCAGAGATCTAAAGAATGCGGGAACCAGACTTCCCTGGGGAACTCTTCCAAATGTTTAAAGAATTAACACCAATCCTTCAGAAATGTTTCCAAAAATAGAAGAGGAACAAACACCCAAATGTCTTTCCATTAATGAATGCATAAACAAAAAGTAGCATGTCCATATAATGAAACAGTATTCAGCCTTAAAAAGGAATGAAATACAGACATATGCTATATCATGGATGAACCTTGAAAACATTATGCTAAGTAAAGAAGCCAGACACAAAGGCCACATGTTGTGGGATTCCATTTATTGAAGTATCAGAAATAGGCACATTCATAGAGACAGAAAGCAAGTCAGTGTTTTTCTTTCTATTTTTTTTAGTAGAGACGGGGTCTCTCCCTTGCTCAGACTGGTCTTGAACTCCTGAGCTCAAAGGATCCGCCCGCTTCGGCCTCTCAGAGTGCTAGGATTACATGCATGAGCCACCGCGCCTGGCCCGATTTACTTAACCTCTTGGCTGTTCAGTTCTCTCCTCTGCAAAATGGGAATGATAACAGATAATTTCCTACCTACTTACAGTTTAAGTTTATTAAAAGGATTAAATGGCTTAATATTTGTAAAGCACTTTGAGCAGATGCCTGGCACATGGTAAGCCATATAAGGGTTTAAGTAAATCCCTTGGGTCCAATTTGGATAATTTTTCCATAAAGATGTCTATTTGGGGTGTAGATACTTATAGAATTGAGGTGACCCTTCTAAATTGCCCTCTTTTCTTGGATACTTCTGTTTTGTTAACCACACAGACAAACTCTTAATTAGGTTAGTCTCTATTTAAGACTTAACAGAAAAGTGGAACTTAAGAATGTGATTTTGGATACATAGAAATTAATCACTAGTACATTGGTTGCAGGATAAGATACATTGTGCACTGTGTTCTATCTCTGAAAGAGCCAATAAGAGATTTGAAGGATTTGACTTTTCTCTGATGTAACTTCGAAAATGTTTCTCACCATAAAAATGTGCTATAAGATCTATGCATACTAAACTCCAACTCATTTAATCTTTAAAAAGGCATTATAATCTCCATTTTACAGATGAGGGAGTCTAGTCTCAGAGGATTTAAGTGATTTCTTTGAGGCCACACAGCTAGCAAAGAGGGATAGCGGCAGGATTTAAACTCAAGGCAGAGTAACTTCACCACTTTGCTGCATTCCTCGCTGCACCTACAGTAATCTATCAAGCATGCATTTTTGCCTTTTAAGCTTATTTATTTTTTTATGCTATAAAAATTCTTGGTTGTGAGCTCTCTAAAATGTAAAGTATTTTACTAGTTTGCCTCCTTCAAGCTACAGGAATGAAAAACCATAGTCAAGAGGCTAAAATGTTGGGTCCTAGAATTAGCCACCCCATGTGCCAAGCAAAGAGAGCAGATAATCAGCGATTCCCAGTTTTGTTCTCTGATGCTTTTGCAAGCCAACAGCAAGAGTAACTGCCTAAACACTCACTTCTCTTGACTGCTTTTGGGGGACCAGCTGGATCCTTGTCAAGCCTGAGTGATTGACCCCAGGTCATTCGTGTACCTCTCCTCAAGGATGCAAGGCCCTTCTTGCCTTATCCTGAGACATTAAAGAAAGCTGCTTGACGCTAGACATCAAATTGATTTCACGCCAAGATTTCACTCAACCACGGGTGACAACCATTGACGTGTCAAAGCCCTACAAGAAAAATAAACACATCCAATGCAAAGAGTCCTTTGTTTTTGATGCCATGTTGAATTATGCACCTTCTCACAGATCTGACACTGGCTTGACTACTTGCTAGGAGGCAGAGTGGAGGCATGTAAGGCCCCAAATTGGAATGGCAAAGGTGGTCAAAGGACAGTGGATTCAAAGGTGACCACAAATTTAGAGCTGGGGAGAACACTCTTTCTTTCTGCATCCCTCATCTTCCTTTTCTCTTTCAATCCTATAGAACCCATCTTGTCATTCTCTGACTCCTGCTTCTGAGTACTTCAAGTCAGTTATTTGTCTATCTTCCCCAGAGAGAAAGCCTGCTGCTTAGAAAAGGTTTAAAACTCCCTGTAATATTCCTCTCTTCAGTCATGTCTGCTCAAGGTGACATATGTCTTAGGACAAGCATTCTTAGCAGGCATCCCAGCTACTCTGGCTTGGCTAAAAGTAAGGGCTGTTCACAGTTAAGGCCTTTTGTCTGTGGCTATTTTCTCTCCACCCACCTAGCCTGAGGGATGCATAATCACTTCTCTGATGAGTATCCTAGCTTCAGTGGTTTCCCTGAAATCTTTTCATCCAGCTGTGTTTACTCTTTTTATTTTTTTTCCTATTCTGTCTGAAGAAGACAGAGAATTTGCATAATTAAGAATGACCTGAGCAATCTCTGCTAATGCCTCCACTAAAACCTCTGACTATCCCTGTTAACTAATTACATCTATCATTGTGTCAGACAGGTAAAAGACTCCTTCAGTCTGTTGAGACAACATTATTCACCTGGGATTATCAAAGGTTTCAATTCTGGCCATTAGCTGAAATTGCTTGGGTCATTCATTATGGTAAATTCTGCATCCTTTTCAGACAAGGCAAAGTAAATGCAGAATCAGAAATAGATTAAATAGCCATGCATCAGGAGCCTAATTCAGAACCTCAGCCCCCCCTTTTTTTTTCTCTTAGAAGCTAAAGGATGAAAAATGAACAGAAAAACCTTGTGTTTTCCTCTTCTTACAGCAGTGAATAGTTGAGTTTTTGCTTCCAGAAGTTGGAGGTGACTATTCTTTCCCCAATTTTATTCAGTCTTTTGATATCTGGATTTAACAAATCAATGAAGGAAAAAATAAGTCTTTGGCTTTGAAATTAAATCCCAAAGTGGGCTGACACCCTGACTCCCTGTTCTCAGCTTTCCCCTATTACCTGTGGATTATAGATGGGGACCTGAGTTACTACCGGGACAGGGAGGTGTGGAGCATGGGTAGTTTTCCAGTTAAAATTACTCCATCTAAACTGAAAACAGAACAAGGAGAAGCGGATTAAAGATTAAATTTAGACACAAACAAAGAGTAGGGGATGATGGAAATATCTCTGGAGGACTCGAAACATAGGAGTGATTGTTATTGGGTTGGGTAGTTGTAGCAAAGCCAGGCAGAATACTCCATTCTTTCTGTATTTGCCTTTCATTTTTCAGGCATATGGTTTTATCTGTCTTGTTCTCACATAGAACTCGGCATCCTTGTCACAAGTCAATGAATATATTTTTGTGTTGATACAGAGTCCATTATACACAAAAACTACTATGGGCTTGGTAAAAGAATGTCAAGTAATACAGTAAAATATAAGTGGCTTATGTTCAAATTGGAAAGACAAGTCATATAAAAATAAAGATAACCAGCAATTAAAGTTAGCTAACGACATTGTTCACTAATCGTATGATAGTATGACTTCTTGAAAAAATCTCACTATCCAATCATACATCCAATTTATCTTTTTTAGACACATTTTCATGGGCAATGCACATGGGTGCTGTACTCATTAAGTGTGTGCTTGCCTTGCAGAGAGAGCCAGCTGAGAGATCATAGACCAAATCATTAGAGAACCCAAAACATTGGTTAGCGGAAGCATCTATATAAGTGACTAACATCGATTTTTTTTTTCTTTCAGTTTTGGAAATCTGAGATAAAGTCTGTTTTTTTTTTTCTATTGCTCAAAGGAAGTTTTCAGTCAGAAGGAGAAAAGAAGATGGAAATTTGGGGTGAGCAGGTTGCTTCCCTGCGATCATTCATTTAACAAATATGTATTGAATTCCTATTATGAGTCAGCCGGTGAACTGCATGCTGGGGATATATCAGTGAACAAAACAGACAACAATCCCTGCTCTTGTGGAATTTATTTTCTATTATGGAGAGACAGACATCAAACCTTAAATATAATAAATTAAGAAAATTATACAGTATATCGGGAGGTGATGCATTCCATGGATGCAATCCAGCAGGGCAGGGAAGCTCAGTAGTCTTAGGAGGTACAAATAAACACAGTTGTAAAGAAGAGCTTCATTGAGATGACGACGTTTGATTAAAGGATTGAATGGAGGTGGCGAAGTGAACCACCTGGCTACCTGGAGGAAGAGTATTTCTGGCAGAGGGAACAACCAGTAACAGAAGTCTTGAGATAGGAGCACCTCTGGCCTGTGCAAGAACTGCTAAGTAGGCCTGTGACACCCAAGAAAAAGGGAGGAGGAGAGTTTTAGTAGGTCACAAAGTCAAGAGGTGATGATGGGAGTCTGATCATGTGGGTCCTTTTAAGCCATTGTAAGAACTTTGGCTTTTCCTCTAAGTGAAAGGGAGGACAGTGATAAGTTTTAACAAAGGAATAAAATGCACTGATTTTTATTTCTAAAGACTTACTCTGGCTGCTGTGCTGCGAGTAGTCCCTGTGGACGACATGGGGAGGTAAGAAGGATGGTGAGGAGACTACTCTGGAGAATGTTGTGGTATCGCAGGAGAGAGATGCCTGTGGTTAGAATCAAGGTGGCAGCAGAGAGAAGAAGCAGTTGGACCACGGATACTTTCTTCAGTATTGATTGATACAGACTGAATGAAGGATAAGAGAAAAATATAGAAGTCAATGATGACTATAAAAGTTCTTCTTAAGCAACTGGAAACAGGGAGATGCCATCAACTAAGGCAGAGAAAAAGATTGTGGGTACAACTGGTTTGGGGAAGAAAATAAAAATTTAGTTGAGGATCTGTTTAATTTGAAATTTTATTATAATGACACCACGTAAAAATTTTGAGTAGGCATTTGGATATTCTAGTCTGAATTTCTAAGCTGAAGATATACAAATTTGCAAACTGTTAAGTGTGTAGGTGTGATTTAAAGTCATTGCACTGGGGTGACTATCAACAGAGAAGAGAAGGAACCAGAAGCAGAGGCCACGGATGCTCCAACTTTATAAGTTGATGGAGAAGAAAATGAATCAGAAAGGAGATTAAGAAAGCTCATGTGTAGGGTGTTGCAGTAGCCCAGGGAAGGAAGTGTTTTAAGCAGGAAGGACTGAGCAACTGTGTCAAAAGCTGGTCAGGTAAGATGAGACCTGAGACTTGGCCATGGATCTGGCAATTTGAGGCAATTGATGAGTTTGACAAGAGCAGTTCCACTGAAGTGGAGGCAAAAGCTGATTGGATTCAGTTTAATAGAGAACGGGCATTATGGAATTAGAGACAGAAAGAACAGAGACCTTTCTTACTATAAAAGATGGATAACAAAATGCCACAAAAAGAATATATGATTTGATGAGTTCTTATAAAGTGAACATTCTTTTCTCCACAACCCAGAATAAGAAATAGAACTCTGCCACCCACCCCAGACACCTCTCCTTGTGTTGCACTCCTATCTCAATCACCAACCCACACCCACTACCCTGATTTTTGTAATAATCACCTCCTTGTGTTTCTTTACGGTTTTATCAGTTACGTGTGCATTCCTAGAAACCATAGTTCTGTCATGCCTGCTTAAAAAATGTATGTCTTTTAAATCTCTTCAAATTTATAGCTTTCCCCTCCATTCCTGTCCCAATGAATTCACGTATCTGGACTTTGAACGTCAATAGTTGCTAACATCACCAAAAAGATACAAATAGATATCCTGATGAAAGAATACATCACCACCTAGAGTCTTGTGAAAGGGATCAGATATGAGTCTAATCAAGCCACTAGATCTAGCTGCCATTTGTTCCTACTCTCGTTCATGTCTAGCTTTCCTTACTGACCGCTTATCTGGCTGACCTAGAGCAACTTCAGACCCAAAACCAAGAGGCAGGGCGTCAGGCACCTACGATGGCATAAAATCTAGTCCCTGTAATTACCCTTTCGTTTTCGGCCACTCCCAGCATTTTTGCTTCTCTGATCAAACCCTGACTCACACAGGGGCTGCTGCCTACTCTGCGAAGTCAGCTGTCTTTGTGGTGTAACCGCTCCGATGGCCTCCCATACAGCGGCCCCAGTTTAAATGTCGACCCTTCCCTGTCACAGTCAGCAAAACGTGAGGGACAGCCGGTCTTCCCAGTCCTCTCATTTTGTGGCAGGGAAAGGCCAGGGCCTTTGTCCCTGTGGGTGTTGCTTTCCTTAGGTGAATTAAACTTACAATTCCTAATATCAGAACAATGTGGTTGCCACACGCCTGAGATGAAATGCTTTTTATAAGAGCTAATCAGATTCTACATTAATGAGAGAAATATGAAGCTAATCAACACCACAGAAGGTCTCTAGGCTCGGGCCTATTAAACTTCATAAAAAATTAATGACTGAAAGAGCAGACTGTTTGGTAAGGGGTCTCTTGTGGTTGGATAAAGGCCCGAAGTCCCATTCACCTCTCATTACATTGAATTAGCCTCACTTTCCAACCCAAAATATAATCCATCAAGTGGCATTTTCCACTGGGTGTTAGAGGCCAGTGTTTGAAAACACTTGTAAAATATTTATTGCTTTTTCTCCTTCCCTTTCTTCTCCTATTCCCATCCCCCTCCTACTCTCAGCCAATCCTCTCTCGCCTCACTCGCTATGACTTTTCCCATTTTAATTAAAGAGATTTGTACTCCTAAAGCCTTCTGGGACATGTCTTCAGTGACTGTGGTTTGTAGATGCCTCTGGAGTTGCTTTGCAGGAAACCCCTAACCCTTCGCTCAAACCACGTTCAGTATCTCCTTGCAAAAACCAGGAAGGTAAGGCGAAGATTTAGACCAGCTGGGTTGAAAAATAACCCTAGCACTCCCCTTCCTGAACTCAGGTACACTTTTCTTTGTGTGGACGTTGGCTGTAATCATTGAATAGCCCCAGAATAAAAAAAAAAACGTTTATCTACAAAGCTGGTGGCCTCAACTCCAATTAAATCCAAATGCCCACCTCCCTCTCCTGCTACTTTTGCCCCAAACCATAATTCACCTTAGTCAGGTCGTTGTTTGAGGTTAGAGAAACTCAACTCCATTATTCACCCAGTGGGATACGACTTGGCTCTGGGTGTGAGCAAGTAGGTAATTACATGTAGCAGGATGAGGAGGGAGGTTCTATGTGGGTTCTAACCAGAAAATTAACCATTAAAGTAATTCCTTTAAATACTGAAATCCTTTCCACCTTTAAGGGGCTCCTGTAAAAATGGCACTGTCGTTGGAGGCATCCCACCTTAATGGGTTATACCACAGGGTGCTGTTGCTGGAGTGCCAAAAAAGGACAAGGTCCCAGGGAAACATCTGGACCCCTGGAGAGAAGTGTGTTGTTCAGAGATAACTGGAACAGGCAGAAGCGAAAGGAAGTACAAAATGGAAGCAAACCAAAGGAAATCTTCTCCCCTGTTTAGGCTGGAAAGCCAAATCTGAATCTATAGCTTTTGAAAGGCTTCCTCCATTTATCCACCCCCGTCCTAACTCACCGACTTCCAGGCCGTATCAATGTACCAGGGCTGCCCAGCAATCTCCTGTATGTTTTTAAATCTTGTTTATTTTTCTGAAGATTCTAAACTTGGACACAGCTCTGGGGATTCTTGTAATACAAGCTATTAACAGGTCTCTGCAGCCTGTGCCAGAAGAAGCATGAAAAGGGGGGTCGGGCTACGCTGGCAGAAGTTTTGTCGGGGCGCGTGTTTCCCTGATTGCAGTGTCAGCTCATATTTCTGTTTCCCTGCTGACATGTGCAGGAGGTCAGCAGCAGGGGTAGTTCCACACATGAGTTCATACTCGTGCTTCAGGAAATACTGGCTTGCACTAAAGTTCAGTGTGTCTCTCAAAGGGGCTCTGGGAATAAACCGAATACATCAATGCATGGAACAGACGACCTGGTATGACAGCCCCTAACATGCTCAGTTGTTCTGTTTGCCATATGATCGGTTTTATAACCAAGGCTTATTTGCGAAGTACAAAAATGTCCTATTCACCCAATGGTCAGCTTTCTGACAATAAAAATCAGCCAGGATATAACTGTTAATCTGGAGATAAGAGAAAATACACACAAAAAAAATCATAAGGTCCATGTACTTTAATTTCTAAGAGGGATATTGGGCTACCTTCAGGAGGCTTGACTTAAAAATCACATAACAAGCTTTCAAAACCTTCTTCCCTCCAACAATATTTAAGCCACAGTCTATGGTAGATGTAAAGTAGTTAAGTATGGAGAGTAAGTCTAAGAAATCTCTGTACTAAGGCACAGTACGTTAACTGGTTTGTGTTCATGAACCTCTCTCAACAAGGAAAGTTTAAATTGCTTCTGCCTACATTGCCAAGCAAGGCAACAGATTTTGTTACAGTTGTCCATAAATTGCGTGTGTGCGCATACACACACACACAGTGACATTTTGAAATTGTAGTGATGTACATAAATACCATGAAGCCTCTGGTCCACTCTTGAGAGAGTTATTCTGGTTTAACCCTGTTTATTGTCCAATATTCTCTGGCACAATCTCCAACGTGACTTGACCGCCTCACTGTATTTCCAATGATTGTAGTCATGCACAAGTGATAGGTGCAAGCTTTACCATTTTTGAATATAAAGTCAGGGCGTATTTGTTACTAATGAAATTATGATGAGTTAACCGACCTTTTGTCATTGTTTGGGCCTCCCCGTTCTCTGGTGTCTCTGAGAAAGTTCGGTTCTGCAGGCAGTGGTGGCTCACCCTCACTGCTGTGTCAGCGTCCGTGACCGCCTTTGCCTCGGCCATTGAGTCCTTCAATATCAGGACCATTATTTTTGCTCGAGCTGTGACTGATATTATCACACTGGCCTCAGGAATGAGGGTGGGAGTACTACACTCTCCTAGAGGAGCACAGATATTTCCCTTAGTTCCCACAGCAAAGCAGAGATGCAGTTACAGCTTTAATGAGATTCCTGAAGACTTCAGAGGAGATGGAAGGAGATTACTGCACAATATAAAATGACTTACTCCTTGACTACTGGCTACCAGACTTGAAGGCTGTCAGAGCCCACTTCATGATGTTCTTACAAGTTGCCCACTCTTCTGGCAGCTTCCAACTGTACTTCCTTCTTCCTCTACTAACAGGATTGCCTTTGTCCTAAGATGATGGTCTACTCACCCTTTAGAAAAAATTATAATCTTCATCCACAGAAATAGGACTCTACCTGATTGCCAGAGAACATAATGGTCCCGTAAGAATGCATTTCTGAAAATCCAAATCATTCAGCCTCTGTTTTATAGCAACTGTCTATATCAAGTTGAATTTGTGAACACAGAATGTCAGCCATTCTAAAAATTCTTCTGTCTCAACCTATATCCTGTAAACAACATTCAATTTTTTTTTTTTTTTTTTTTAGAGATCGGAGTCTCACTATGTTGCCTGGGCTGGAGCGCAATGGCTATTCAAAAGCATGATCATAGCACACTACTACTGCCTAGAACTCCCGGCCTCAAGCAATCTTTCCACAGTAGCCTCCTGAGTAGCTGGGACTACAGGCATATGCCACCGTGCTGGGCTAACTATCTTTTTTAAGCTACTATTTGTAGAGCATGTTCAAAATGCCCATCATTGGGTTGAATATTTAACATACATCATTTCCTTTAATTCTTACGATAACTGTATGAGCTATAAAGTTTATATCAGTTTTTATTTCTATTGACTAGAATAATGAAATTTCAAGGAATTAAGTGGATTATCAAAGGTCACACTTTTAAAAGCAGTATAATTGTGAGACAAGCTCAGTTCTTTTCACTTCTCAAAATCGAACAATTATCCTTGAAATTTAACATCTTGAAATTTATAGGCCAGTGTAGTTCAAATCCACATAGAATAATAATGTTTTCTCTCTTGTACGCTTTTCGAAGTAGCAATAGATGTATCTCTGAGCGTGTTATACAAGATAGTTCATATCCTTGAGGTAGTTATTCTCTAAAGATGTCCAATGATCAACATTCACAGTATTCAAGCCTGTATATAGTCCCCTCTCTCACTGAATCAGGATGGCTCTTTGGCTCACTGTAACCAACACAGTGCCATGGAACTGCTCTCATGGAGCAAGAAGGGACCCTAATCAGGAACTAAAAATAGGTGTCCAGCTGCGGAGCAGGGACTACAGTGTGCTGCCTGCCTCTCTCTACTTTTCGATAGGTGGTGCCCATTGCGTTTATCCAGTCATTGTCTCACCACTGCATGTGAGCTGGGGGTGGGAGCGGGTGGCAGATAACTTGTCTCTTTAAAGGTCATCAGACTAAGAGGAACTTTATTCAGGAAGCTGCAACCTCATCAACATCTGGACCTGATTTAGATGATGAGATTCTGGATCTCAAGCCTGAGCCTGACGCCATCACATGATGAGACTCTGGAGGTCGTGGAAAGAGAGATGAGTGTGTTTTGTATGTGGGAGGAACACAAACCACGGGAGGCCAGAGGTCTCTACGAGTGACCCCTGATGGAGCTACCAGGGCCCATGCTCTAGAGGATGATGAACTCTGATCTTTGTCTCCTCAGCGCTGCTCTGCTCTGCTTTTCAGTGGATTTTGGTGAAGCTTTTTAGCATAAAGCCTTTCACAGCTTGAAAATTGGGGAAATGTCTCAAGGAGGAACCTGGCCAAGTATGTGAGACCCCTCAAACATCCAATTTAGTCACTGTCTCTCTATACAACCACCAAAGACTCTGCTGGTTTCTCCGTTCCCCAGCAATGCTTTCATTCCTGGAACAATATCAGATTGCTCAGATTCTGCAAATATACCCACTGAAAAAGCAGCAGATCATCAGCTCACTTTTCTATCGTTTTCCCATCTCTAGCAACTTAGCCACTCTGGTCTAAACGATTCTGGTATCATCATGATGCCACGGCACAGATGATTTTTGTTTTCTTTGCTTAGTGGTTTTTCCCCCTCCTCAGCTGGAGAATTTGTCTACCGCAAACTACTTCACCCTGCCATAACTAGTAGTTTCTTAACCACCCAATCTAAGGTAGCTGACTCCACCATAACTCCGCATGAACTATTGTCACCTTAGAACTTGTGACTAGCTTAAATGATCTTACCTGCCATCTTTTCTTGTCTCTTTTTTTTTTTTTTTTTACTATAATGTAACTTTCTCTATTTTTTTAAAGGGGCATCTTGTCTTTTTTGTTAACTTATGAATATTCATATTCAGATAGAGAACCTGGCACATAATAGGTTCTTAATAAATAGAATGTTGAATAAATTGAATAAATGAATGTTGAAGGAAAGAGACACAGAATCCCTCCAATCCACATCTCTGCTTTTCTGCTGTTTTGAATTTTACCTATGGCCTAAAATAAAGTTCTACACTCAACGAAGTATAAATACATTTCAAGTAATTTGTGCCTTAAGAAATTATAAACTAGGATAATTGTGTCCAACAAGAACAAACGCTTCTTCATTGGATATCCAATGTATCCAACAATTTGTATTGAAGTCAGATAGCATTGTTTCATTATCTTCTTTTCTAGATTTTCTTTTTGTTGTTGTTACTGTTGTTGCAATCTGTGGTCTCATTGCCACTAAGGAAAGAACTATTACCAAAAAAGCAGCCTTAGCTGTGTTTAGCTCTGATTAGTTCTGGCTCAGGTCTGTTTTTATCCAAAAGGGTTGGAAATCTAATGGTTTTGAAACTCTTTGTTCTACCTAACTTCTCGTTTTATGCCACCCGGGCTCACAGAATTCTCTGCTAGCCCTTTTTGGCTTCATCCATCATGAGTAATACAACCACATGATCATCAGTAATATTATAAAGAGAAACTAGAATCACCACCGTGATGGATGGAACAATCTCTGCAAACTGAAGTCATTATTAGTCAGCCCTCTGTCATTTTTCTGGTGACCAAAGAAGCTGCAAGGGATGGACGATGCTTTGCAAAACTTATCAAGCCCTGATCGCCATGTCAGTTAAAGATCAATAACTGAATTACAATTCTTTCTGTATTTCACTTTTAATTTCAACATGGCATTCAAATTCAAGAATTAGAATTTGCTATGTTGAAAATAAGAGGGCTTGCTGCAGACTGCTGGCCACATTTTTCCTGTCCGAAATACAATGACATGATATTGCAATGTTTCTGCTGAAAAATACCTAATCTTTGAGTTATCTGTTCTGGCTTGTCCAAGAATGATCTCTTGGGGAAATTCCATAGACTTAAGTCTGGCTCATTTAATATCCTAGGGAGAGCCAGGACACTGCGGAGTGAATGTAGTATTTCATTTGTAACTCTTAAAAAATTAATTTCATTAGTTGCTAAACAGTGGAGGCCAATAAACAGTCTTTGCCTCCAACCAAGCCCATATCATTTGAATTGAGAAACAGTTTTTTCTTTCTGGGAGTCTCCATAATCATCCACTAGGAGCCATTCTCGGGGTCAAACAGGGAACAGGGACTAGTTGAGGAGACAGCAGTTAGAGATGAAACTGATAGTCTCTCTCCAGTCTCAGAAACGGGCTCTGCTTCCAAAGATGCCTTTAATTTTCTCTCCCTCAGGATTCAGGACATTGGAAGCCATTGGGAAACAATCCCATTGCACTGCAAGACATTTTCCTTGACAGAGATGCCAGGATGACTTGGCATTAGCACAGCTTCCTGCACTTGGTCATCTCTAGAAGGAAAAATATTGGACTTTGCTGACCAAATGTCAGCATTTCAAAAATCACTGCACATTTCACTGGTATACATGCATCACATTTTGGGTAAGTTTGAATCTTACCCATGAGATTCAGAGGGCCAGTTGATTATCTGCCACATCTCTCTTAACAGAATACCAATGCCTTGAGGAGAAAAATGATGATCCACCTTTAGTGTGGGTACCAGTGGCCTAAAATAGGAGCCTGCATCCAAAGGCAGCAATACTTACACTTAACTCCTGATGTTCTTGAGGATTGTAAGAGAAGATCACCGTGAATCCACAATCTAGCAAATATGCCACTATTGGGAGTTGTTGGCAGTGACAG
>RJWJ010018040.1:0-32154 GCA_004363605.1 Indri indri
AAGAATTATAAATCTACAGCCTGGGTACCAATTCTTCTGTGAAACAAAGCTAGACGGGATTCCCCTTGCTGGTTTCCCCTTGGGGATATCTGGGTGTGGCTTGTTTTCTTCTCTTACTAAAACAAAGATCTGCAGGAAAACCTTTTACAACTAAAATTCCTTGTTCTTACAAACAAGCTTAAGGACGAAAAAAAAAAAAAAAGCAGATCTAGCCCGGTTTAATCGTTTGCTTATATTAGTGCACATATTGGATTTAATCCAGGTTAACAAAAATAAAGCCACAGTATAGGTATACGGAGTAGTATATTTAAGCTGTTGGCTCGAGTACATTTTAACGGCTGAAAGTATATAAAAAATATGAAGGCGGAAGAAAAACAGTAAGCAGTTATAAAACATAACAAGTTTCCTTAGTCTTTATTAGTTTAAAGGAAGCTAGAACGTAATAACAATATGCCACATACTGTTCAGAACCAAACAAAAGCTGCTTAGTTATTTATTTTGCATTTGCTTTTTTTAGGAAGCAAGAAAAAACAGCTCTAATGGCACTCAAGTTTAATTTCAATTAAAATCCCCATAAATTAGAAAATGTCTCATATAATGGGGAAATGGAAAAAAAAAACACCCTGTTATTCAGAAAAAACTTTCTTAAGTATGCTTGTTTCTTATAGCACCTTGGATTTTGTGATGAGTCTTATAAGGACACTTAAAAAATAATGCAATCTCTGTTTTCATGTTTAAGACAGTACGTAACTGCATCTTGTCCTTCGATGCAAATAAGAGGAAAAATTTATGCTGGCTTAATTTTGAGCATTGGAAACACTCCCCCCCAATTCTGCCATTTGTTCATGTCCCACATGAATAAAAGGATGCAGCTTAGAAACCAGAGCCTTGCTGCCATTGTGTTTTTGCTAATTAAAATTCAGAGTATTAAACACAGCTGAGTACATCCATGCATCCGCGACATACCGTCACCACATACCGGAAGCTCAAATCGACAGCGCTAAGCAAAGGCTCATTTCATAACATCATTAAGATTCATTGTGCACCGCGTTTCAGAAAGGCTGTGTCAAAGCAGAGAATAATGGCCTGTCAGATATGCGCAAACAAAAATTTATATTAAATTGTCCTTTTCCGCCCCTTATTTTTAGTATGGGAACCTAGTTGCATTCCTAATACATGGCGCTCAGGGCTTAAGGGAAAGGATTTCCAGGGTTTTTAATACTGTAAGAGTATTACCAAAATAGAGTATTAAAAAAAAAGTTAAGTGAAAAATATTTGAGTTACTAGGTGGGGGTATCCGGGGAGTCGCAATCAAGCTCAATGACCGTATCACAACAGTGGAAGGTGTCGCTCAGGAGTGCGAAGGTAGATAGCGCTGATGAGTCATAAGGCGGAGTGTTTAATTTGCAACAAGTCAAATAAAAGCATTGCTTTCTTTTCCTTAAGAACCTCTGGTACTCTTGCTATTATAATCTCAGAAAAGAGAGCGCTCTCATTCATACATTTTTTTTCTTTTATGTCCTGCTGAGCGAAGACGCCTGGAGAGACACACTTTCCAGCTGGCTTCCTGAGTGCAGTCGTAAGAATGCTGCTGTCTGGGAATTCAATGGTGAGAACTGACATCTTTAGACGCGATACTTTTCTTTACCGTGTTCATTGATCACGCATATGTGCTGAAACAATAAAGCATTTAAACGCATCAGTTTCTTAACAAAATCTGAGGCACACACAATGCGAGGTAGTCATCACAGAATTCCATGCTGTAATTGGCTATTGTTCCTTTGAATATATGTGTGTGTGTGTGTTTACAGGTGTGCGTGAGATCTGAATAGACCCATTCAAATGCCTGACAAATGGTTCTTTGTTGTTTTGCTTTCGGGCCCTCTTCCGAACCTGGCTCTCTGGGTCTCTAAAACCCCAGAAATGGTGAGGGAGCGTTTAGCCCTGGTGGAAACAGAAGTCTCCTAATGGCAAAAGGACAACTGCTTCGGCGAAGGGAGAAACAACAATGATAAACACAATGCGAGCTCTTATTTGACTCTTTTTGGGTGGCAAGAGATGTGTTAGGAATATTTTGATTGCAAGCAACAGAAATAGAGTCAGGCTAATGTAAGCAAAAAAGGGGCGATTTATTGAATGGATACCGGGGTAGCTCACGGAATCCAAGGAAGAGGTAACCCACGAAGCAACTGGAAGGCAGGTACGAGGGTAGCTCCAGAGGCTTTAGCCCACGGTGCTTGCAGATGCTCTAAAGCACTGCTATTACAGTGGTTGGAGTCCCCAAACCATTGGTCTCTGTGACTTTTGGATTAAGTTTCTAAGTCCCAGGAGAGAGAGACTGATTGGTCCACTCTGGGTAAGATGTCTACTTCTAGATCATTCAGTGTCAGTCAGGGTTGCAGAGCTGGGGCTCCATGTCTGTGTGTTGGGACATTTCCCCCACAGGGGGAACAGTTGCGAGAGCTGCATGCCACTGTAATTGGAACCTGCTGGATTTCCAGGCCTGATACAGAACAGTGTATAGAATGTTGGATATTGTTATGGCTGGCTGGGCAAATCAATGACTTTGGGAGAGAATCAGCATCTAGCCACAGTTCTGCATGTAGCTTCCTATTTCTTTAGTACGGAGATAGTCACCATTGGCTTGCACCATCCTCATGCCTGCCTTGCAGAACAGTGGTGGGAACTGATTGGCAGCATGGATGCAAAGTGTCCACCATGTTCCCAACATAGAAGATACTCAATAAACAGCGATCACCATCACTACTCTTTCAAATTGGTAAGTTACCGTTAAGTTCTTATGAAAAGGAGGCTGGGGATTTGCACGCAAGACTTACATTCAGGTCTCTGAAGTATTCATTGTAATCTAAGGCATATCCCACCACAAATAAGTTTGGAATCTCAAAACCAGCATCTTTGCAGAGAGAGGGAGGAGAAAAAAAAAAAAAGAAACAATTTAGATTATGTAAGTATAAAGCTACCATATGCTGCTGTGGGCTCTCAAACTCGGAGGAGCTTTCGTTTAGGCAGAAGGACGTGAGAAAAGTGTGAGCGGTGTGCAGGATGAGACTGAGAGGGCCCTGAACCGGATGACTACTCGGGGACAAAGCGCAGACGCGCCAGCGTACAATGAAGAACAACTGAACTCCCAGCGGGCGGAGTTGGGCTCAGGAGGCCCAGGAGATAACAAGCATGTATGGGTTAGTCACGTGGTCCTGGTGTTCCAGCGCAAGCGGTACGTGATGATAAGATGCCAAAGCAAACGGCTGGAACAGCACAAAGGGAAGTTCAAGCAGAAGGCGTTACGATCCGGCAACACGTGAACAGATGCTCGGGCCGTGGCAACCAGGAAGCACTTCTCCCACTGTCCCCAGCATCTCGGCTGGTTAACGGACTGGAAGGTGAGGACGGGGAGACGAGATGAGAGGAGATGGGGTTGTTCAGCTTGAGGGAGAGAACGCGGAAGGGTTAGTTTAACGCTGACCTTTGGGGCCACCACACAGAGGATATCAGTTAGCTCTTTATCGAGGACAGAATGAGAGGAAATGGATTTAAAGGCGGTGCAGGGCACTCAGGTTAAGCAAAACCAGAATTTATTGAAAAGAAGATGATTTTTATTGGAGACCATTCTTAAAGAACAGACGAGAGCTCTCCTTCAGAAGTCTTGAAACAGAATAAATGTGTCTTGGTCCAGTGATTTTCAAACTTTTTCCAGTGTTTTGGAATCTAAGGATGTGCATTACACTACCACGGGTAAGAGAGATGTACCTGCTTACTTCTATGCAACTGTACTTGGGCACAGCCGGTGGACTTACAGCATGGACAGGGTTATCTCCCATGGTGACTATGACCCAAGATGTTTTCGCATGGAGAGATAACTGGTTCCTGCTCACAGAAAGTGCCAGAGGTGAGGGACTTATATTCTAGGGGATTGCATTATTGGGTCACTTGTTAGCAAGCCCATTTGATTCCTCCAAACTGCAGAGTTTCTTGAAAAAATAAAATAAAATAACCAAAGAAAGAAGCGAGAGCAGAAGAAAAGATGTCAAAGGTTATACATCGAGCATAAAAGAGTCAATCATGAGAAAGGAACAGAGAAGTCCTGACAGAAAGAAGAAACGGCGATTCTGAGCTAGCAAAAAGCATATGAGTAAGTCCCAGGCGACCCTGATTGTAACCAGGTTGTAGCAATAATTACTTTACCAAGAGCAGCGTGATCCCTCCATCAGCTGTGGCAACTCAGACTGGGATAATCAGAGCCCAAAGCTGGTTTAAAAGGCCACATCTTGAGATGTCAAAGAATCCAAGCGGCATGATGGATCAGTAAGACAGACAGGAATCAGAGTGACCTGTGACAAGCTAGCAAACGAGGGCAGCTCCTACGCTTCTATTTGCAACTGCAGATGCTACTTGCAGATGTGGCCCAAGCGTCCCAGCAGTGACTGGAACCAGACTGCCTGGGTTCAATGCTGACCCTACACTTACGGCTATGTGACCGTGGCAAGCTGTTTAACCTTGCTGTACTTAATTTCCTCATCTGTAAAATGGGTATAACAACAGCACCTACCTTTGGAGAGCTATTGTGAGGATAAAATGAATTAATGTTTATACAGCTCTTAGAACAGTGCCTGGCACATCATAAGCTCTTACTAGTGGTCACTATTATTTTATTAATGTTGTCATAAGTGATACGAGACATTTGAAATGAATTGGGTATGTCTGAAGTGAATGTTTTTCAACTTCAGTTAAAATCTTATCTATACAGTAAGTATCTTATACTGTTTCCTTAGAAAAGTTCTGTTCAGTAACCTCATGCCATCTTCACTACCTCCAAATTATATTCCTAAAGCCAGTAACTGACAGGAATAGCTATTGGGTCTCTCTGCGCAGAAGTGACATACTCTAGAGTTAGCGTTATACATCCAGCACAGGAATGAGACCTGTTTTTAGAGTAAAGCGTCACTGGCTAAATGTCACTGGCACGTTACCCATCCGTACCGCGCTTCTCTTTCTCCAATGTTTGTTCAGCTTGCTGAGAACCATAGCCAAATTATCCCAGGGGCTTTAGAGCAAACGTAAGTTATAAAAATCAAGCTGAATTCTGCCTATGCAAGTAAAAAAAAAAAAAATCGCCTCTAGTGTTAGAATAATAAATAATCAGGCTGCTTGTTTATCCTTCCTGGCATTGGACCTAGTCTCATTACAGGGAGGAGAGAGCAGAGTGCCCTAGATGAAGAGAGCCTTCCGGAACACATGTCTGAAGTCAGGTGTGAAGATGGTATCGGGCAGTATCTGCTCTGCTAATTCTCTGTGTTACGGAACCTTTGTTTGGAGCTGGTGAGGAGATGTCTCAGATTTTCCCTTCTGTGTGCTAAAACTCAGGCTTGCTAAAGGTCACCATTGTGCATTGTCTGGTGACAGTTCCTGACGACGGTAGGAGACTCCCTCTAAACCTCTGTGGCACACCTCTCCGTGTCTGACTGGCCAAGGCAGGAATCCTACGTGTCTGAATCAGTCCAGCCAGACCCCCTGAAACTTTTTTCAGCTGAATTCTTTGGAGTTAAGGTGCTGCATAAAACCTAAAAATAAAAATATACAATTCACAGAACGTCATTCCTGTGAAAGATGCAAACAAGAACATTTAGGACTCTCATTTCAAAGGCTTCTGTCCTCCCTAGCCAGGCAGGGAAGACCACGAGGAATCTGCGGGACCATCGGCCCTACACAGCTTCTACTGCACGTGGAACACTGTCAAAGAGGAAACCAAAGATTCTTAAATACCACCACCAAAAACCAAGCAGCAAAACAAAAACCAAAAAGCACTTACAGTCGGGTCTAAAGCCATTGCTTCTGGATGTCCTCTTCACCAACAAACTACCATTAAAAAAAGATGTGTTAGTGATCCCAGTGAAATCTCTGTGAATTGCAAATAGAATTAAACATCATTCAAGTCTGTACTTAAAGTACTTAAATTGCTCCCGTGGTTCTGGCTAAGAGGCACGGAACAGAGCCATGGCTCCGGGGCTCCTCCGGCTGCTTCTGGAAACAGCCATGGGAGGCACAGGAAAGAGGGGCTTGAAACTCAGCAAAGCACATCCTCTTCCCTCTCCTCTCTCCAGCTAGCAGTCAAATGGGCTATTTTTCCACGTGGTCAAACCGTAACACCCCGGGGCAGAAGGTCATTGGTTTAGAATATATCACATCCTTTGGAAAGAGCATCCTGTGTTAGCATCCCATTTGGGCTTGCTTGGAAAACCAGAACTCGCCATGCCACGTGGATGTCCGACTCACCTGGCTACCTTAATCATGTTGGGCTTGTACTTCTCTATGCTGCTGAGCAGGGCCTTCATGGTTCTCCCCGTTCCAACAACATCCTTTGCAAAGAGGACAGGCAAATTCAACAAAGTGCATTTGAGCAGTATAACAGATATTTCACCCAGGGAGAGAGTCCCTATTAATAATGCATGCTAATTAGAAATGCCATCCAACTGAAGTCAAAGCAGGCGGCAGAGTTGGTTTCGATCTTTTAGATAGGTGCTTGCTTTCTGGAAGCTGGGTTTTGGGGAATCTGCAGGTGAATATTTCCTCCTTGAATCCTTTAGCTGCATGGAAGGGCTAAATGTAGCCTCTGAAGAGCACGCGGGCTCCTCGTTGAGTATATTTGGACTCGTGCATGCCCATTCGAGGACTAAATTTGGCCCTGAGGTTATGTAACACAATACAAGGCGCATGAATTTTCATGGACATGTACATCTGAATACCCTGAATGGATACACACCGCCCCCTGGTCATCCCCACTCAATAGGGGATTCCGTGGCTGGGAAGTGAGATGTGTCTGGGCAGCAGCTGGTGACAGCCTGTGAACTCTGAGGGTCCACGACTACTGGGAACGCAGGCTTATCTCCGCTCGCGAGCTGCTGCACAATTAGAGGAGAATGGGCAGCGGCGATTTATTGTCCTCAGGACAGAAATCAGCTGTCCGGAGCTGATCGTCAAAACAACAGGTCTGAATTTAGCAAGGGTTGGGTGATTCATTTGGTTTGAGGGTCTCCTTCATGGGTTATGTTGAGCCAGGACTGCAGATACATATGGCACACACGGGCCATTGTGTAACAAAAGCTTGAAACAGGCCCCTGACTTTGTGCCAGCTGATAAGACAGGCGTGTCCCGGAACAAAAACGTGGCCATTTGCTATATTAGTCCACTGCTGCCACTTGCCCTTTTCTTTTTTAACGGAAACACGAATTTAAAAACAAATCATCGCTTTCCCCTAGATGGCCATTTTTTAATTGATTGTATATATGATTTTGATGCCAAAGGTATTTGGGAAATTGCTCGAAGTCATTAGAGGTCATTAGCAAGAACAATGGATTCAGGGTAAAGAGAGTTTTAACCTTGGCTTTACTATAGGAAAGGAGTTCGATTTGGTGGGCTAGTTTCCCCTTCTCTGAAAATGTCTGATTCACAAACAGGTATAAGAACCAATTTAGAGATATGCGAAATTGCATATAAAGAAAGGATCTAGTACCACACAGCTATGATTGCAAAGCTTTCATTCTAAGTTGTTTGAAGCCAGGGATGCTAGTTGGCTCCTACTCTGTAAATCTGGAAAGCCAGGCACACAGTGGGGACTCAAGAAATCGTTGGACAATATGACGACAAGTTCTACACTTTAAAACTCACCGTTAGAGTCCTTCAACTTCCAATATGGAAAAGGCAAAGCCAGCTTACCTCAACAATGAGAACATTCTGAAAGAAACAAAACGCGTATTTTAGAATACGATGCCAATCTGGTTCACAAGATAAACGCACATTTTGCTTCCAGTTAGAATTTCACAATTTGCTTAGCTGGTCCTGCCCCATCCATCTAATCCAAACGATTACAGGCAATCTAGGTATTCCAGATTCATTCGAACAGTTCCCCTGGAATTACTTGGTGGGGCGATGTTAGTATCTATATTCAGCTTAGGAGCAGGCTTACCTTAGACCCCGTTAACCTGTCTGAAGAGCTATCCACAGTCATCCCACTTCAGTGACTCCGGCAGCACCCCCACCCAGCATTCCTTTGGGATGCAAAGCTTGCTGAAAGTTACCAGCAAAACCAGGCAACATGAACTGAATCACTAATGGAGACCGTGCTCCGTAGATGGATTATGGGTTCAGCTGTGACAGCCTTGCTCCTGCATAGCCACCAAAATCCCTGAGGACTCCGCATTTACTCCCAGATTGCCAACCTTGAGGAAGGGAGTGGGCTACAGAAAGGGCTGGGGGTGCCGGGTCTGTATTTTTAGTGAGATGGTTAGGTCCCTCGCTCCACGCGCTAGAGGCATTCTTCTACTTCTCCCCTAAGAACACTGATTACGTTTCATTTTAATTTCCTGTTTGATATCTGTCTACCCCACTAGACTCTAAACTCCATGAGGTGGGGATCACGCTTGTTTTGGTTACGATTGCATTTCCAGACCCTAGCATACCGCCTGCCTGTAGATGCTCAATAATTATTTGTTCAATGAAGGAATAATAACTGATGAAGCTTATTAATGAGTCAAAACCCAACCAATTAATTGGATTAGCAATTACATATCAATGCTGTCCCACCAAATTCAAATATGACCGTGTTAATATGACATTCCGATTAATGAAATGGTGAGAATACTTCTTCAATGTCACGATGTTTTTCTTTCTTTAGATGACCTTTCATTTATCCCTATGATTTATATAATACTGTAAAAATCAAATAAAATATTACACATTAGATAACTTACTTATGTCTCATGCAAGATTAAATTAATGAAAATGTTAACCACTCAACCAAACAACTGACGAACCAACCAACAACTCTTTTAACTTTGCACCATATGTCAAATGCATTCTTAGATGGAAATATCTTCCTGGAAGTGTTTTTCTCACAAGTATAGTGTTTTTATTCATTAAATCCATTGAAAAATCTTAATTTTATCGTGAAAATGTAAGATTATTTTGTCCATTGTTTAAGCAAGTTGTGCCATTATAGCCTCTACTCTAAGAATCACACTGACAGGGGAGTCCTGTTGGTATTTTAAACACGATTTGCTATGATCTTAACCATCAAGCCATAGCGGTTGGTTAGAATGTGCATTTTTCGTTTGAATGAGGCTTACCAACCTGGCCTATGAACAAATCAGAATACTTGGGAGAATGTTGTGGTTAATTTAATTTCCTGGTTCACAAACTCTTTTTGTTTCAACTTTATAAAGAAAAAGCTTTCTAAAATGTGTTCGTCTGCATTCTTGCCTAATTAAGTAGAGTGCACTGAATGTAATTAAATCTTTTTTTTTTTTTTTGACAGTTCAGAACCTTGCAAAACAAAAGAGTCATCTTTGAAAAGATTAGCTTCAACTCTTAGACACAGTGGTGAGTGGGATGTGCGACTTGGATGTTGTCAAAATTACTCAAACATATTTTAAAATCAAAGTAATGCATCCACATGTTTAGAATCAAATAGATTGGAAGGTTTTTAAAGAAAAACACCTCCCTTCCACTTCACCTCTCCTCACTTCCAATTTTGTTCTCTAGAGACAGTCACTTTTAACTCTTTTAGCTGTTTTTCTGGTTACTTCTGTATTTCTTAAAAATATATCTAATAATATATTTCATATAGCTATTACCATTTTTAAAAACATACTTGAATTATTTATGGATTTTTTTAGGTTGCTTGTTTTTAAAAAAAGGTTTAAGTATACATGCATGTTCATTTTTATTATAGAAAGTTGTGAATGCAAAGGAAAAGTTCTTGAAGGAAATTAAAAGTGCTACTCCAGTGAACACAACTAAGAAAGCAAAACACCTCTGTGGAAAGTAATGTGGAGATACCTCAAAGAGCTACAAGTAGAACTACCATTGGATCCAGCAATCCCATTACTGGGCATCTATCCAAAAGAACAAAAGACATTCTATAAAACAGACACCTGCACTCGAATGTTTATTGCAGCACAATTCATAATTGCAAAGATGTGGAAACAACCCAAGTGCCCATCAATACATGAGTGGATTAATAAAATGTGGTATATGTACACCATGAAGTACTATTCAGCCACAAAAAGCAATGGTGATCTAGCACCTCTTGTATTCTCCTGGATAGAGCTGGAGCCCATTTTACTAAGTGAAGTATCCCAAGAATTGAAAAATAAGCAAGCACCACATGTACTCACCATCAAATTGATATTAATTGATCAACACTTAAGTACACATACAGTAATAACATTCATTTCATCGGGTGTCAGGCAGATGGGAGGGGGGAGGAGGGGATGGGTATATTCACACCTGATTGCGGGGGGGTGCGCACCGTCTGGGGGATGGACATGCGTGAAGCTCTGACTCGGGTAGGGCAAGGGCAGCATAGGCACCCTAAACATTTGCACCCCCATAATATGCCAAAATAAAAAAAAATATTAAAAAAATAAAAAAACCAAAAGCAAAACAGCCTTATTGCTGATGTGAAGAAAGTCTGAGTGGTCTGGATAGAAGATCAAACCAGCCACCGCATTCTCTTAAGCCAAAGCCGAACCCAGAGCAAGGCCCTAACTCTCTTCAATTACTTGAAGGCTGAGAGGTGAGGAAGCGGCAGAAGAAGACCTTGCAGCTAGCAGAGGTTGCTTCCTGAGGTTAAAGGAAATAAGTCGTCTCTGTAACATGCAAGTGCGAGGTGAAGCGGCACGTGCTGACGGAGACGCTGCAGCATTACCCGGGTCTAGTTAAGACCACTGATGAAGGTGGCTGCAGCGAACGACACGTTTTCCATGTAGACAAAACAGCCTTCTACCGGAAGAAGATGCCATCTAGGACTTTGATAGTTAGAGAGGAGAAGTCAGTGCCTGGCTTCACGGCTTCAAGGGACAGGCGGACTCCTGCTAGGGCTAATGCAGCTGATGACTTTAAGTTGAAGCCAGTGCTCGTTTATCATTCTGAAAATCCTAGGGCCCTGAAGAATTATACTAAATCTATTCTGCCTGTGCTCTATAAATAAAACGACAAACGCTGGATTGCAGCACATCTGTTTCCAGCACAGTTTGCTGAATATTTTAGGCCCACTCTTGAGACCTACTGCTCCGAAAACAGATTCTTCCCAAAATGTTACTGCTCATTGACAATGTATCTAGTCACCCAAGAGCTCTGATGGAGATGTATAAGAAGATTAATGTTATTTTCATGCTGCTAACTCAACATCCATTCTGCAGCCCATGGATCAAGGAGTCGTTTTGACTTTCAAGTCTTATTATACAAGAAACACATTTTGTAAGGCTGTAGCTGCCATAGGTAGTGATTCCTCTGATGGATCTGGGCAAAGTAAATTGAAAACCTTCTGGAAAGGATTCACCATTCTAGATGCATTCATGGACGGAGGTCAAAATTTCAACATTAATAGGAGTTTGGAAGAACTTGATTCCAACACTCATGGATGACTTTGAGGGCTTTAAGACGTCAGGGGAGGAAGTAACTGCAGATGTGGTGGAAAGAGCAAGAGAACTAGGATTAGAAGCAGAGCCCGAAGATGTGGCTGAATTGCTGAAATCTCATGATCAAACTTGAACAGATGAGGAGTTTCTTCCTGTGAATGAGCAAAGAAAGTGATTTCTTGAGATGGAAACTACTCCTGGAGAAGGTGCTGTGAACATTGTTGAAATGACAACAAAGGATTTAGAATATTACATAAACTTAGTTGATAAATGGCAGGGTTCGAGAGGATTGACTCCAATGTTGAAAGAAGTTCTATGGGGGGTAAAATGGTATTAAAAGCATCACACACTACAGAGAAATCTTTCATGAAAGGAAGAGTCAATCCACGTGGCAAACTTCATGGTTGTCTTATTTTGACAAATAAGCCACCCCAACTTTCATCAGCCACCACGCTGATCAGTGAGCAGCTGTCAACACTGAGGAAAGACCTTCCACCAGCAAAAAGATTATGACTTACTGAAGGATCAGATGATTGTTAGCATTTTTGGTAATAAAATATTTTTAATTAAGACATGCACTTTTTTTTTAGACATAAAGCCACTGCATACTTAATAGACTATAGTATAGTATAAACATAACTTTTGTCTGCACTGGGAAACCGAAAGATTTGTGTGACTTGCTTTATTGCCGTGGTCTGGAACCAAACCAGCAACATCTCCGATGTATTGCCTATACCAAGATTAATTATAAGGGCTAAGGGACCAATACTAATTCATCTCTGTATGATCAGCACATAACATGGAGACTGGCGTCTAGGAAGTGGTCAAGAAATGCCTGTGGAGTGAATCAACAATTTTAACCTCTTTCCTTTCACTTTCTCGAGATCATTATACTTTTGATAGATCCCCGCCATTGTTCCTTAACAATCTGCAGTTCCTCCTTAACCGAGCTATAGTTAATGTCAACTGCTTTTAATTTTGCACTAAGCCATTTTCTAGAATTCCCTTTTTTTGAGTGGGCAACCTTGGACATTTTTTCAGCACACAATGTGCCTCCTAAACACTTGCAATCTGATAACTCTGATCACTGAAGCTGAGATGTTTGCCAGTTACTGTCTTAGTCATCTCATCACACCTAGCTCATTTCCTCCCAGAAAGCCAGTAAAATCTGCAGCCTGGGGGCTGCAGGCAAAAAACTCGACAGGGAATCTCTGGAGTGTGTTCTCTCCTTGCTGTTGCTACGATTCTGATCAAAGCTAATCACATGGAGTTTCCTAATGAAAAAGAAGAAGAGAGAAAGAAGAAAGAAGAAAAGAATTATACAGATCGAAATGATTTTCTTAAATAGGTTATTCCTACTTTTAGTCTGTTAAATGCACAACGGTTTGCACACCATACTGTCTAACCTGCAGGAGGGTCGCTTTGCGTCTGTGGCCACCCTCATTGGGAGGGATGGCAGCGTGACCATGAGCCGTACTGTGGATGCGGAGCAAGGGTAGGAGTGTGAATATAAACCCCACGGAGAAAGGAATGTAGTTCAGCATTTCATTTTATGTGATAATTCACAAAATTGCCAGAATCATCAGTCAGTGGGCATTTTGATTATTGTTCTCAGCCTAGTCAGCTGCAATAAAAAAGAATGATTTAAACAGTGAAGGCAGCCAAGGGGGAAATTTTGGCAGGTTCCGATGCTCCATTCTGGCATTTGATTAGAAACTTATTTGGGGGCGGGGTTGGGGGGGAGCCATGTCTCCTGAAATCTTGCGCCTAAAACTGCACATCTGTGTTTTCACGTTGCCAGATTTCGGAGTGTTTCCATGGGTTTGGTTTTATTCCACCCTTTCAGAGATTTCTCTTGAACATGAATAAAATCTTGCTTTAATGGCTACACACAGTTTATGAAGTGCCAGGATTAAATCAACATTGAAAAACGCTGCCGCAGAGCACGTTGTGTAGACAGCTTAAATACACCGAGTAAAATGCTTTTAACACTGTGAGCCGAAGAGGCCATTTAACTTAATCGTTGAGGGCTTCCTTTATGCAACAGCAATGACCTATTTAGAACCATGACTCAGCCAGCCTCCCTCGTGAGTTTCCTTCCCTTTGCAGAAAGAAAGAAAGAGAAGAAGAAAGAAAGAAAGACGAGCAAAAAAATAAGAGGAAAGAGAAAGTTGTATATGGAAGGCTGTCTAGAGTTTCTCTTTTTCTAGATATTTTAACTCCCATGTGTTCAGAAGGCTCCAGAAGTTACAGAGTACAGTATGGGGCTCATGATGTCTCTATTTCCTCAACTTGGCAAGGTGATGCAGGCGAGCCCTTTCCCCACGTTTTATAAAGTTCTTTCATAAACAAATTTAATTTAAAAAGTCCTTCCTAGCCCCCCCTCTTTCATTCAGCTCAGTCCTCGCCCCTTTTGATTTGGAGATTCCTTCTCTTCCGCCCCTGCTTTGCTCGAGTAGCTCCAGTGCTCACCTAACACACAGCTCCAGGATGTCACCTGCTCTGACACTTCTGTGCCTCCTGCTTGCTTTTCTGAGCAACTTCAACTCTTTATTGAGACTTTCAATGTACTCCACAAAACAAACCCAATGTACGTTTTCAGTTTGTTTCTTACTGTTTCCTTGTTTCTGACTAATTTCCTTTGGTCATGCTGGTTCACTCCTGTCCCCATTCACCCCCCATTCCGTGCATCTCTTCCCCTCTGTTCCATGTTAGTCCCCATCTTTCTGGTTCCAAGGAAAAGCTTACCGTCCTCTTGCTAAGACTCTTACAGTCCCAAAGATTCCTTCCTTCTTTGGACTTCCTTAAGCCCAAGGAAAGAGCCTTGTGTGAAAACATCCCTGGAGCTTTTCTCAGGGTGCCGAGCATTAAGGAAGAGAATGTGTGCAAGTTCCTGGCAGAGCAATAACATGGTGATAAATGTAACTTAAATGCAAACTTGCTGATTGACTCACAAACTGTACGCTGACTACATGAGAAGGGAGAAGTTAGATGATGACCTGGCATAACCCTGCCACCCAACGCAGGTATTTACCACAGTTTCAGACTTTCTTCTACGACCATTAAAACAAATACCCACTAATTGTTGGGTACCTTTTCCTTTAAAAAATTTTTTTCCAGCGAGTGTATATTCTGCATGATGGAAAGATCCCAGAGGGCCTCTGCAATGTATTTTTAAAGTTCTCTCAAATTCTGAATGGATAGCCTTTGTCTAAAAGGCCGAAGACTGGGTGAACAGGGCAGGCCACATGAAGGCCTTTATCTGTTTAAGGAAAAGGAAATTCCAAAAGTTAAGTGAATTTCGTTTCACTCCTCCAACCCTCAGCTGTGTAGCATTCGCTTCCTGAATCCCCTCTTGAATCTCCTGCGACTGAAACCTTCTGCCTCTACAAACAGAGCGGTCTCTCGCCTTCACTCCGCATTTTTCTCCTCTGAATTCGACTAAATCAGCCGGATGACGTGTCCTTGGGCAAGACCAGGTGGGCCTATATTTCTCTTCCCCCTCCTTTGCCATGTTCTCTCTTTCCAAAAAGTAACTGAAAATTTCTGATTTCTAAGAGGACCAATCACTCACTCAGTCCCCAAATATTTATCCCAACCTGTTATGCACCAGGCACGGGGCACGACACTGGAGATACCACGGCGAATGGGGTGGGCATGGTCCCTGCCCTCTTCCCGCAGACTTTTTGGTCCGGGAGATGGGAAAATAAGAAGTAAGCCCCCAGGTAAGCACTGCAAATTGTGGGAAGGGGTCTACGTGGTCACAGAGACTAACCAGACGTGGGGGAAGCGTAGATGGGAGAGGGTGTGCTCATTTTGGACAGAGTCGCAGGGAGGAGGCATGTAGGCTGAGACCTGAAGGACAGGAGGAAAATGGACACCAGGGAGAGGCCACAGCTCATCCAATCTTGGCAGGAAGGAGCTTAGTTGGTGTGGTTATGGCTGTGGGGTGGGGGGTTATGATGACGCGGAGGGAGGGCAGGGCCAGATCACGCAGGCCTCACAGGCCACCGTAAGGTGTGTGGATCAGATTCTCGGAGCACTGGGAGGACGACTGCCAGGGAGAGATACAGGACACCCAGTTACATCTGAATTTCACACAGACGACGAACAACTTTTTAGAAGACGTATGTCTCAAATATCACATGGGACATACTTATACTAAATACACGTGGGATATACTTATAGTACAATTTCATTCATTGTTCAGCTGAATCTCAAACTTAACGTGTTTTTTTCTTTTGTTTTTGTTGAGTCTGACAACCCTGAGAGGCCACTGAAAGGTTCTCGGGTGGCAAGTGATGTTCTCCAACCAGTGCTGGAAGAAGATCCCTTTGGCTGCTTTGTGGAGAATGGTCTGGAAGGGGAGCAAAAGTGGAGCGAAGGGTGACGTTCGGGGAGATTAGTCAGACTGTCATAGCAGCCCCAAGAAGGGATGGCGGTGGCCTCACTTTAGAAAACCAGTGCTTCTCAAACCTTAATATGCGTAGGAACCACCTGGGGATCTTGCTAAAATGAGCACTGAATTTCAGTAGACGTGGAGTGGGGCCTGGGATTCTGCATTTCTCATCACCTCCCAGGTGCCGACCCTGCTGGTTCCTACACCAAGGATTGGTGCACTATGGCCCCCTGGCCAAATCTAGCCTGCTGCCTATTTTTATAAATAAAGTTTTACTGGAACGTAGCCATGCACATTTGTTCCCATATTGCCTATGGCTGCTTTCACACGACAACAGCAGAGCTGAGTAACTGCGACAGAGACCGTGTGTCCCACAAAGTCTAAAACACCACTATCTGGTCCTTCACAGAGAAAGTTTGCTGAGCCCTGACCCAGACAACACTTTGAGTAACAAGGGTTAAGACTGGGGCGACAGCCAGGGAGATGGAGAGAAGTGGGCAGACTCGGGATGTATTTGAAAGTATTAACATACGGTGTGGCCTGCACTGGTCTCGCTCTGTTGCCCAGGCTGCAGTGCAACAGAAGCCTCAAACTGCTGGGCTCAAGTGATTGTTCCGCCTCAGCCTTCAGAGTAACTGGGACTACAGGCACACACCACTACACTTGGCTAATTTTAAAAAAATTTTTTGTAGAGACAGAGTCTCGCTATGTTGCCCAGGCTGGTTTTGAACTTCTTGCCACAAGGGATCCTCCTGCCTCAGCCTCCCAAAGTGCTGGGATTATAGGTGTGAGCTCCTGTGCCTTGCCTGGCATTCCTTTCTGATGGGAGTCCAGGCACTCTGAATATTGAAACTTAAATTGGTGTGAAAGTTGAGAACTTGGCTGATCGGTGTTGATTCATCTTAGAAATATTTATCCAGTGGGTGCTAAGCCAAAGGGGGTCTGCTTGGCACATGTTTGAACATATATAGAAAGGCATCTGCGCACACACAGAGAGCGTAAGGATACCATGAAGTGGCACCTGGTAACTTGGAAGAAATCATCTGTCATGCTAATGAAAAGTTAAAGCAGGCTCCTGCTGGTACACACTGCTGGCTAGTTTTCTGTATTTCCTACCTGCACTTCCAAGATCTCCACTTTCCCAGGGGGCCTTTGTTGTAATTATAGGAGGGGAGAGTGAGGCACAGAGCTGTCACCCCTTCTGCTCACTCCACTCCTAGTGAGATGCTACCCTTTCCTCCACCTGCTCTCTGGCTCTTAAAGAAGGAATATCCAGTGCTCACCCAGAAGGAAATTGCTTTAAAACAAAAGGGGCCAGGTGCGGTGGCTCATGCCTGTAATCCTAGCACTTTGGGAGGCTGAGGTGGGAGGATTGCTTGAAGCCAGGAGTTTGAGGCCAGCCTGAGCAAGAGCGAGACCCTGTCTCTACAAAAAATAGAAAATTAGCTGGGTGTGGTGGCTCATGCCTGTAGTCCCAGCTACTTGGGAGACTGAGGCAGGAGGATTGCTTGTGCTCAGGGGTTGCAGTGAGCTATGATGACACCACTGCTCTCTAGCCTGGATAACAGAGTGAGACCCTGTCTCCCACTCAAAAAAAAAAAAAAAAAAAAAAAAAAAAAAAAAAAAAAAAAAAAAAAAGAAAAAGAAAGAAATGGAAGATGATTTTATTTGGGAGAAGGACCACAATTCTACGTGCAAATTTTTTCTTGGCATTCATTTAGGAATCTTAGAGTTGTCACTTTGACAGACCACACAGCAAAAGCACAAGGTAAGATATTTCTCTGTGTAATAACCTGTGGGGCAATGTCCTGCAATGAAGTGCAAGGTGACTTATCATTTAAAGACTACTCCAGGGTTGTTAAAAGTTACGAATTTCTGGAAACTGCTTTGACTATTTTAGCTTTCTGGGAGGTTATTTTATGCACAGATGTAATAACATCAAATGGTGGCTTAGTGATGCATTAACATCAACAAGTTAATTCCAATTTTTATGGAACATAATTTACTGCTAGAGAGCAATTTAACACATGGATCCTACTGGGCTGTCTTCAGAGGAGAGGGAAGTAGCCTGTTCTGTAGTCAGAGTCCTTGTGGGTCTGTAGCATCCTAATGTTATTATATATATTCTTATTAAATGTGGCTGTTATTCCTTCGCCCTACACAGCCATTGCATAACAATAATGACTACAAGTGTGAGAAATTAAGCCTGCGTACTAGACTGATCTATTTCACTTAGAAAGCTGAAGCTGTTCAGGGGTAATGGATACAAGACAGGTCAGCACGGCTGAACCCAAACAAATTCTGGGTTGCTTTTATTCACAGCAAACTTGCATTTCAGGTCACATTCCTCAAAGATCGCCTGCTGTAGGAAACAACCTTTCCTTCCAATTCATGTATTTCTGGCAGAAAGCAAATAGTCTTTCCCCTTCATCAGTAAGCATTGGCAGATTTGGAACCCTAAGTTAAAACTGGAGGTGTTCTTCTCCCAATCTAATACATCAAATTCTTTTTAATAAAAAGAGAAAAAAGGCAAAGGGCTGAAAAATGTGCTCCCAAGAAGGCCTATTTTCTTCCCTCCCCAGATTTTGTACATTTTGACAAACCTGTTTAAATGCGATAGAAAAGTGCCTAGGTGTGGAGGTGCAGATGAGAGAAGAAACAGACAAATGAAGGAAAAAGCTTCCTTTCCAGAAGGTTCCTGAAAGGGTGAATAGAAAGGATCCAAAGAAGGAGGGCCAGGGGGCTTTGTTGTCTGCACTAAGCTTGGAAGGAAGCTTGGGAGAGAAAGATTTGCTCTGTGTCCTGTGCTGGAAGCATTCTAAAGGGAGTGTTGCAGAGAGGAGAGAAATCATTAAAAGAATTCACACAGCCATTTGCGTGAATTAGCAAACCCGGGAGAGTGTCTGAAACATCTTGTGAGTGCTGACCTGAAATGAAGGTCACAGATGTCCCCAGACATCAGTGCGGCCTGAGCAGGACTACATTAACAAACCTTTCCAGCCAGCGTTGAAAGATCATCTCCTCCAATTATCTGCATCTCGCCCATAGATTGGTCATTCTACAAAAAAAAAGGAGGAAAAAAAGGAAGACGGTATTTTACTGCACAAGAAAATCTTTAAAGCACAGTTCCCCGTCTACCCTGTTAGCGGCCGGATCGCGCCTTGCAAATATAGCACAAATAGCTGGTACGGATTCATGGTTGCCTATGGTTACCAAGAGCCACTCTCCCGCGACTGCACAGGAGACAAAGGCTTCTAATGGCTGGCGGGAGAGACCGAGTGTGCAGGGGGGATGGACGGCTGGAGAGGGGACAAACAAACCCAATTCGGAAGCAAAACGCTGCGGAAGGTGCCCGAGCCTATCCCGAGGCAGATGGAGAACTGGAGAAGACAGTGATATTCCTGCACTTTGCTGGGGCGGAGGGGACCCGGGAGCCCGGGGAGCGGGCCAGGCATTTGGTGGCTTTGCCACCAAGACCTAGTTGTGGGTCCAGAGTGGAGAACAATCAGTTTCTGGTTCCCCGAGAGGCGGGAGGCCTCCTCTACTCCCTCCCATTGGAGATCCGGTCAAGGGCAATTCTAATAGGCCATGGACCAAGAAATCTTGCACTTAGACCTTCTGCCATAAGTGACGAAGCCCCAGGCAGTTTCTGCAGTTCTGGGAATATGAGACCCAGAACCCTGCTTAGAAGACTTTGCATTCAAATCTTGTTAGAGCTTACGATCATTCGCTTTCACAATGTTTATGTATGGTACAGTATCTTGTCCTAATGAAACTCACAACATGAACAAAGAAAACATGGATTGTTCTAGAGTGACCATCACAATAGAGTACCATGAGGAAACAGGAAGCAGAGGTGGCAACTTGTCTTCTAGCCTCGTTGCAGACACACTCAAGGAACCTAAACAGGCATTCTCAGGGAGTCGGCTTCACGACCAAGCAAGAATGCTGTGATGTTGCAATCTCTCCATCCAAACGCTAAACGCAGGGAGGAGGAGGCAATATAGGCGCCATCTGTGCGACGTGCTGAACCGGGAAACATCTCGGTCGCTGTGTGGACAGCTGTGGCCTTTGCCAGTTCAGCACTTTCTTCCTTGATTTCAGCAAGGAGGCCCTCCCTCTTTCAGGGGGCTGGGGGGAGTCCATTCCATACAGTTCAGGCAGGGCCAGGCCTTAGCAGTGCAGGCCAAGCAGCTGTGCCTGCAGCTAAGTCCAACCTTAGACTTTCCAGCTACTCAAGCCAATTCCCATAGGAATTTTCTTGGGCTGGTTTGAATTGAATTCTGTCATTTGCAACTGAGAGCCTCTATACAGACATATAGTTATTCCTTTCTTTTTTTTTAGACAAGGTTTTGCACTGTCACCTAGGCTAGAGTGCAGTGGCATCATCATAGCTCACTACAACCTCCAACTCCTGGCCTCAAGCAATTCTCCTGTCTCAGCCTCCCAAAGTGCTGAGATTACAGGTGTGAGCCACTATGCCTGGCCTAGACATATATAATATTCTGTCAAGGAACTAGTCACCTGGGAAGGGAAAAAACAGCCAAACCACCAATATGGCACTTTTGCCAATAAAGCACCTTTTGTCTTCTTACATTCTTGCTCAAAAGGAAAAAAAAAAAAAAGACCTTGAAAGGTTTTTATTTCCACTTGGAAAAGCATTTGCTCCTTACTGGAGAGGGAATACACGAAGGCAAAGAGAGAGGTTTCACAGGAGTCATCCTGGCGGTGGCCCACTGAATTATTAATAGATGAAACCAGTCATTTTCTTCTTATGGGAACTGATCTCCAAGGGAGAAAAATCAAAGAATATACAGAATTCACTGATGTTTTGCTGTTTCTGTACAGCATACATATAATCATATATTCACAAGCAGTCAGGACAGTGATTAAGAACTTGTCAAGAATGTCAAGGAATAACATTTTCTTGTCACTTCTGGAGGTGCTGAGATGGAGGAGTTCACATGGGAAGAATTTCTGCATATTAGACTCAAATATGTTGCTAATAGCAGCAGGAAAAATAAAATTTCAGTATCCCCAGGGGAGTAGATGATACAGAATTGGATACAACTACTAAACCACAAAGTGTAATGCAACCAGTGAGATTTATATTCTGCAAGGTCAGAGTAAATTTCACAATAATTCTATTATCATCTCATTTTTATTGATTAAAAACAAAAAACACAAAACACTGGAAAGTTAAATAATGTGCTCACAGTCACACAGTTAGTATGCTGACAAGCAAGTGTTATTTAAGAAGGCTTTACTTAGTCCAAATCTATAAACATGTATTTCGGTTTTATTTTATTTTCAATTGACAAAGGATAATTGTACACATTCATGGGGTACACTGCGATGCTTAGGTACATGTATACATTGTGGGATGATCAAGTCAGCCTAGTTAGCATATCCATAGCCTCAGATACTTAGCATTTCTTTGTGGTTAGAACACTTAAAATTCTCTCTTTTAGCTCTTTTGAAATATACAATGCATTTTTTTTTAAGACAGGGTCTCACTCCATCATCCAGGCTGGAGTGCAGTGGCAGGATCATAGCTCACTTGTAGCCTCGAACTTCTGGGCTCAAGTGATCCTCCTGCCTCAGCCTCCCGAGTATCTGGGACTACAGGTGCAAGCCACCATGCCCAGTTAATTTTTCAATTGTTTGTAGAAATGGGGTCTCTCTATGTTGCCCAAGCTGGTCTTGAACTATTGGCCTCAAGTGATCCTCCCTTCTTGCCTCCCAAAGTGCTGGGATTACAGGCACGAGCCACTGCACCCAGCCATAAACGTGTTTTTAATATTAGGTCTGCCCACAATCCATCTGAAATTTACATCTTCCAAGCATGTATGCAGTAACTATCCCAACACCATTTATTGAATTATTATTTTTCCCTACTGGTTTGAAATGTCATTTTTATCATACCTTTCATTCCATATGTAAGGGTCGGTTTCCATACTCTTCTAATCTGTCTATTTCAACATTAATTAGTCTAACATGCCCACTACTAGACAAGTTAGATTAATTAATTGGACACGTCAGACAGAGTAACCTAACCAGTCTATTCCAACACCCAGACCATACTGTTGTAATTATCATAGCTTTTTAATATGTTTTAATATCTGGTAAGGCAAGTCTGCTTTTAAGTTCTTTATAAAAATTGTCTTGGCTGCTTTTGTGCATTTATTCTCCTGTCTGGTGGCTCGTTACGAAGATCAAATGAATGAACACATATGGAACATTTAGAACAGAGCCTGGTGCAGGGTAAGCACTCAGTAAATGCTAGATGTAAGTAGTTTATTTTTCTTCTTTCTTTCTGTTCTCCCCCCAGGAAATGGCCACGTCTCAGTCTTCCACTGGAGTCTGGAGTTCCCGTGGCTTAAGGACTCCAGAAAAATGAGCCTTTTTTCTCCCACTGGGACAGGGAAGGGAAGTTAGGGGGTCAGGTTCTCCATTCTCAGGCTTTCGACCACTGTTTTTTTTTTTTTTTTTTTTTCATTCCATTTCTCCCCTTATCCACCTTCCAAGAGGCTGGTGACTCTATTCCTGAGCCTTTCAGGAATTCTGTGGCACGAACCTGCTATTTCTCATCGAGGATTTCCTCCGAAGTTGTTTTGATTTTCACTTTCTCTATTCTACTGTCAACGTCCTTCCTTGATAAGTTTCACCTTCTGAAAAATACTGACATCTCTTGTCCACGGAGGTCTTCTCTCCCCTCTTTTTGTCCTTGTGGGTACCTATTTTATTTCTTTACTCTCATTCCAGTGGGGTGTCAGGAGGGAATGGAGTTGATTGCATGTATCCAATTTTTTTTCTAATGGTTCAAAACCATCCTATATTCCCTGGATTGATGTTTGTTGTTTGTTTTAAAATGTCATTGGTTTTTATTTGATATTTTGTTTGGGATTGTTCATCTATCTTCATAAGTAAGAGCGGCCTATAGTTTTCTTTTCTTTTGCTACCTTTGTGGATTTTTAAAGCAAAGTTACACTAGCTTCATGTAACAAGTTGGGTGGTTTGTTTGTCTTTTTTTCTATGTTCTAGAAGATTCTGTACATCGATGGATATATCTGTTTTGCTAAGAGTCAGTAGAGCTCAGAATAGGCATTATTTAATCTCCAATTTACAAATGAGGAAATGAAGATAGTAAGAGTTTAGGAAACTTTCCCAAAGAGGCACTGCTAGTAAGTGAAGCAGCCCAGTTCCAACCCAGATCTGCCTGGCTTCATATCCTTCTAGCGTAACCCCCGCTGCTCCTGGAGGAAAGAAGCATGCAGTGAGGGCATCTTGAAAGTTCTAAGGAGAGAAGAAGGGCGTGGTTGTCTTCATACTAGAGAAGTCAGAGTCATAAATTAAAATCAGCCTCTTGGAGGACGGGTGGATTTATTTAAATCAAAAAGGAAATCTCTGATCTTTAGCCCCATCATCCTTGGAAGAAATGTTTTGGAAATTCCTAGTTTAGGTGGCCTGACCTCCAGGTACTACACAGAGCTGCCCAAGCAGCCCAGCAGCAAGGCGATTCCTCACACAAAGAATCTGAACTGCTTAGAGAATGCCTGGAAAAAAACCAGCTGAGGAAGAATAAATATCCTGAATGTTCTGTCCTTTTGAGGAATCAGAAAAGTCAAGAAAACAAATAAACAAGAGAACCACTCTCTAAGCTGTTTGTTTCTGAAGTCAGAGTGACTTGCTTCAAAATCTACACACGCAAAAGCTTCTCAATGTTCTCTGCCGGCTCGATGCCTTCGCTTTGCTTTTCCTCCCCTTTCATCCTAATCCTTCCTCTCAGCCCTTCTCCTGTGCCCAGTGAGGTCACTAATGCGCTATCAAACAGCGAGAGATGCAAAAGGGAAACAAAAACATTTCCTTATGAGCAGCTTTCATGATCCAACTGTAGAGCTCCTAATTGAAATGATGTGCAGAGCTCGGATTGATTTTTTAAAATTCTGAACATGTGATACCGAGTAAGAGGACAGGTGAATTGGTTCCAGAATCTCCAGTTTTCCCACCAGTGGTTGATGGACGACGTGACTCTTCATTGGGTCCCTTAGTCCTTTAAGCTGCCTGGGGTCAGACTGGAAAGCAATGAAGGTGTGGCTCTCTCACCTGGCCCCTGTTTCAACCAGAGCAGCTACGCTGTCCCTGTTCTATTTATTGGATTCAAAGGAAGACGCTGGGGGTGGGTAGGTGGGTGGGGGGTGCTGGGAAGAGGATTCTGCTACCCAAAAACCAAAAGTTTGAAAACTAATCATGTTAATGTTTTTCTCCCTTGAAATCGACTTTCCTTCTTTCTAGTTTCCTGTTCATTTAAATATCCATTGGCTGCTGAGATCGGTTTTGTTGAGAAACTCCTTCCTACAGTCTCTGCGGGGGGAGCTGGGAGAAAGGAGAACGTGGCGTAGACGTGGACAGCCAGCTGGTATCCCACAGATTCCAGGGCCGGGCTGCCTGGGTTGCAGCTACAGCTTCACCTTTTGTGCACTGTATGATCTTGAGGAAGTTACATAACCACTCAGTGCCTCAGTTTCCCTATGTATAAAAACAGCATATTCATCGTTCCTACCTCATAGGATAACTGGGAGGATTGAATAGATGAATCCGCGTGAAGCAGCTGGAAACATGCGTGGCACGGTACAGTACACAGCATGGAGCATCTGCCTCTTCTTCTCGCCATCCGACTTCAGCCTTACGAAACGTGCCTGTCTGCTCGAGTTTCCTAGCCCCGGCTTTGTGATTTACCCGTTGTTCAGTTCACGCAGCACACAGCGTGTAGACCACGTGCTCTGCGGGTAGGTTTCCTGAGGCTGCCTGCTCCCCACGGGGCATGTGGTTAAGAAGGACTCGAGCCCCTCCCGTGCCACTCGGTAGCGTGGCTACCACCGTGGTTGAAACGTGCTCGTCTGTGTCCCTCAGGGTCTCTCAGTGACCTGCATTTCCCATGCGCTGGTGTCTGATGCCTTAAAGTGGGCCATTTGGTGGGGACAATTTCCATCACCGCGCTTTGCTCTTTTTACCCTTTTTCTCAATACACAGAAGCCACCAGGAGATCATGCCCATTTTTGTACTTACTGGCTCTCCTCGGACCCACGTTGGCAATTCCACAGAGCCACGTACAGTCCGCAGGGCATGGAGTCATCTCGAAACCGCTTTACAAGATGGAGGCAGAAGATCTGTGGTTCTTCCAGGCCTGGCTGCATTTTTACCTTCAGGATCATGATACCCCAACTCCTTTCTGTAAATCCACCATTTTAGCTTATGGAATTTATTTATTTATCTACTTTTTGGAGACAGAGTGCAGTGGTGGGATCATAGCCACCTGCAGCCTCAAATTCCTGGGTTCAAGTGATCCTCCTGCTTCAGCCTCCCAAGTAACTGGCACCACAGGCACATGCCACCACATCTGGCTAATTTTTTAATTTTTTGTAGAGATGGGGTCTTGCTGTGTTGCCCAGACTGGTCTCCAATTGTCAGCCTCAAGTGATCCTCCTGCCTTAGCCTCCCCAAATGCTGGGATTACAGGGGCGAGTCACCATGCCCGGCCCAGCTTATGGGAATTTAATCTAGATTTACACTACTTGTAAACAAAAGAACCTCCACTAAGATACTTTAGTTCACAGGAAAAGTCGATATTCACGAATTTTGATAAATACTATTAGTTACCAATTTCCTGTAATCCATCTCAGCACTGCCGATGAACACCTGTGCTGCTGGAGGCCCTGGGCGTGCCGGGCACACGACGTGCTGCTTGTCCTCCGGGTCTGAGCTCAGGGATGCTCACACCACACCTCTCCATCTTTCCTCACGTGGGCAATTCTTAGTCTTTCTTCAAGACTCGGTTCAGGGTCATCTCTCCTGGGAAGCTTTCCTGGAGTCAGTCTGCATCTTTGTCCCAATAAGACTCTATGTATATCTGGATGTCAACAAACTGTGTCCAGCTGAAATTTTCTGTGAATGTAGCAACTGCCAAGGGAATGAAATCTCTTCCAGAACAGCAGCTGATGTTCATCCTAATTGCACCTGTACCCCGGGGACTGGCACATGGTGGCATTCAGTGTTTGTTGAGCCGGACTGAAGCCTCTGAGAACACGTGTTAGCTGTATTTTTAATGCTTCTCTCTCTCCCACTTTAGATATTAAATGTTGGCAAGAAGTACCTCCTCTGTTATGTTTGAGTGATTCCCTATTTTTTAATTAAAAAACCCTATTTTTTAATGATTTCTTACTACTATTATTTTATTATCTCAGTTCCCAAACAGCCTCCTTCGTATTTTTTTCCTTTTTAATTTTTTTTTTCTTTTTTAGAGATAGGGTCTCACTGTGTTGCCCAGGCTGGTCTCGAACCTGGGCTCAAGCAGTCCTCCCGCTTCAGCTTCCTGAGTAGCCAGGATGACAGGCACATGCCACTGCATCTGGCATCCTCGATATTTTTAAAAACTTAAATGCAAAAGGCCACATGAATTCTGACTCTTAAAAATATGAAAATATGAATGTTGATATTTTAATATCAGCAATTCGTTTGATGATTAGTACAGGATACATTTTTAAAGCCAAACCAACCATTTTAGCCAGGAATAGAAAAGATATACATTAGTCTGTACAATTTAATTCATCTGAAAGCATGCATCCAGTTTGCATTTCCTGACTTTGCTGTGCCTGACTTTGCAAACCTCATGTGACTTTTTCTTCGAAGACAAAATGGCTTTCTGTGCAATGACAATGATTTATTACTCTATTGTGAATGGTGTTCTACTCCACCCAGTTTCCAAGAGGGGTGCTGGCTAGAAGGCTCTTTCCTTTGTGAGAAATAAAGGGATGTCAGGTGAGAAGAAGGGACCACACTGACGTGAAGAAGCTACAGGCCAGTGAGAATAATTAAGGGTCACCAAGAGAAAGCAAAAGAGGACGGGAGAACAGAAAGGATCTTTACTTCAACTGAGTTATAGAAGACCCCAGCAAAGAGGAAACTCAGCTTAAAAACAGATTCAGCCACTTTGCTTTCCATGAACTTTGTCTGAAACCTTCAAGCAGGATATCCTTCTGTTTTGAACCGTGGTATGGACTTCTTGTTTTGGTTTAAATTATGTTTTTAAATCATGGAGCAGAAGGACAAACACGCTGAGCCTCCCGACACATCTGGATGACCCTGAAGACTTCAGTAAAGTCTCTGTTTTAAAATGTGGGTGGCCATATCCCAGGGGTGACTATTCCCTACGAGACCAGTTTCTCCACACAATTAAAAAAATAATGATAACCTGAGGAAGATTTATAAAAATATAGAAAACGATCAAATGAAAATTGTTGTTCAACAGTAAAGAACTCTTAAACCAGCTCTCATGAACTTGTTTTAAGGTTGCCGGGGGACAGGACAGTGACAAGGGCGGGCCCAGGGGGAGAACGGGTGGCAGATCCTGTGCCGGGGAAACCTCTGGAACACACACCGCCTTTTGGCATTCGACCGGACCTATCTTCATTCCCACCTGACCACACTCTGGGATCAGAAAGTTCAGCTCTGTGTGTCCCTTCTCAGCTCAAAATGCTCCTGAAGATTCCCATGCCTGCAAAATGTGGTCTGATTTTGTCATAACAATGGGCAGAGCCACCCATAGAGCCAGGCAAGAGGGGCCCCGCATATCACAAATACCAAAACACAAAGACATTTGTTTTCGTCCTTTTGGTCTTATAAGAAAGGGTTTTTTGGAAAGTTCTGTAACAGATTGTGCTAGTGGGATTATGCAAGAGGGATGTGCGTGCTATAGTGGGCCTCCCCACCTCCTTGCAGGGCCCCAGAGTGTGGCAGGGAAGAGAACAGCCTTTCTGGGGACACCGGACATGGAGGGGCCGATATTTTCTAGTTGGCCGCCCTGAATCACCCAGGGCAGGTGTCTCAGCAGGCCGGACTCCCCAGATAACAGTGCCCCCTCTGGCCCCTTGGCTCAGAAGTTGCAGTCTTGGAGTCATCTGAGTCGGAAGAGAAAGGCATGGAGGAGAAGAACCCACTGCTGCAGCGCCCCTAGGACTTTCCTGGGTCAGTCCTAGCCAGGGTTCAGGTAGGCGCTATGCCCTCCTGGGAGCCCTGGTCTTCAGCTTGTGTCTGGCCCTCCCCAGCAGACGCGGGCTCCACTCAGCCGTGCAGCCTGCAGGGATGAGCCCACTCCTTTCCTCAGTCTCCAGGGCAGGTGGAAATGTGAGTTTGGCCAGGGACAAAGCTGTCAAGCTTCGGAACCTTAAATATTTCAGCATACGGTAGACGGATCTGCATTTGTACTCTTACCCTGGACCCCATAAATTTTAGGGGCAAGCCTGACTCTGAGAGCCATTTATTGAGCATTTACTAAGTGCCAGGCACTACAGTGAGCACAGCACTTAGGTGAATCCTAACAAAACCCTATGAGGGATGATCCAGCAATCATGCTCCTTGACAGTCACCCAGATGAGTTGAAAACTTACGTCTGCAAAAAATGCACATGGGTGTTTACAGCAGCTTTATTCATATTTGCTAAAATGTGGAAGCAACCACCAAAAACGTCCTTCCGTAGGTGAATGGATGACCAAACTACAGTCCATCCAGGCAACGGACTGCTATTCAGTGCTAATAAGAAAAGAGCTACCAAGCGATGAAAAGACATGAAAAAAAAACTTAAATGCATGTTACTAAGTGAAAGAAGCCAATCTGAAAAGGCTATATACCGTAGGATTCCAACTCTACGACATTATGGAAAAAGTAAAACTATGGATACAGTGACAAGGTCAGTGGTTGCCAGGGGTGAGACGGGAGGAAGGAGTGACCAGGCAGAGCGCAGAGGGTTTTAGGGCAGTGTGGCTTTTCTGCATATGATACTGCAGTGGTAGATACGTATCACCATACATTCGTCCAAACTCATAGAATGTACAACACCAAGAGTAAACCCCAACATAAACTAACTATGAACTTTGGATGATAACGATGTGTCACTGTAGGTTTGTCACCTGTAACAAACGTATCACGCTGGTGGGGGACGTTGGTAAGGGGGAAGGCCACGCACATGTGGACAGAAGCTATGTGGGAAATCTCTGCACCTTCCAGGCGATTTTGCTGTGAATCTAAAGCTGCCCTGAAAAACTCTATTTTATTTTATTGAGACAGGGTTTCACTTAGTCCCCCGGGCTGGAGTGCATTTGGGTCATCACAGCTCACTGCAGCCTCCAACTCCTGGGCTCAAGCCATGCTCCTGCCTCAGCCTCCCGAGTAGCTGGGACTACAGGTGCATGCCACCACAACAGGCTAATTTTTCTATTTTTTGGAGAGATGGGGTCTCGTTATGTTTCCCAGGCTGGTCTTGAACTCTGGGCTTGCGCAATCCTCCCTCCCGCCTTGGCTTTCCAATGTGCTGGGATTACAGGCGTGAGCCACTGAGCCCGGCCAAGGCTATATAAAAAATATCTTATGAGGTAGCAGATATTGTTATCACCCCAATTGAAGAAACCTCGTTCAGTAACGTTGCCCAGGTCCCAGGGCTGGAGAGTGGTTGCTGGAGCCGGAGCAGAGATTTAACCTTTTCGCCCACTGTGCTCCAAAGCCTCTGCCTGACCGACGGGTTCTGCAGCTTCTCTCTCTGATCACAATCTCCCTCTCTGTGTGAGGGGCCACTGTGTCCCCTTACTCCAGTGCTTCCAAACCTGCCTGATCACCTGTATGATCACCTGTATGTCCAGGCTGGGGCCGGAGAGTCTGCATTTTTAACCAGCCCCAGGCGATGGGACGCTGCAGGTCCACAGGCCCCCTGAGTAGTCAGGCCGAGCCCAGTGCTAACCCTGCATTGTACCGTTCTCGTCCTCGTGTCGCCCTTACATTGCCCTGCCCAGAACGCCCCCTGCCACATTTCTGCCTGTCAAAACCCTCCTCCTCCTCAGATACCCAAATGAAGGTCTGCTTTCCTTACAGATGACCACATGAACCTCACCCCATCGGCCAGAATCGCTCGCTCCCGCCAACCCGCTGCCTGTGCGCTTAGCTCCCAGACATGCGGCACTCATCACCTTGCTCGATGTCGGTGCGTCTGTTCGCCTCTGCTGTTCTGAAAGCAACTTGAGGATGGGGACTTTATACCTGTCATCCTTATAGGTTCCTTAGCACCGAGCAGGGCCCTGGATGTAGAATGGAAAGTGGTGTGGGAATGGAAGAGGGGCTCAGACCCTGCCCTGGCCCCGACTTAAGCTCCTTGATGCTAGGGAAGCAGTCTAGGAAGCAGGGACAATGACACCCACTTGTTTGGGTTGTTGTGAGGTTTAATTTAAATGTCATAAGGGGTTGGGCACCTTGGCTCACGCCTGTAATTTCAGTAATTTGGGAGGCCAAAGCGGGAGGATGGCTTGAGGCCAGGAGTTCGAGACTGGCCTGGGCAACATAGTGAGACCCCAACTCTACAAAAAATAATAATAACAATTAGCCAGGTGTGGCAGCACACCTGTAGCCACAGTTACTCAGTAGGCTGAGGCAGGAAGATTACTTGAGCCCAGGAGTTGGAGGCTGCAGTGAGCTATGATGATGCCACCTCACTCTAGCCCGGGCAACAAAGCAAGACCCTGTCTCGATCAATCAATCAATCGATCAATGTCATATGTAAAGTGCTTCACCCAGTAGGCCCCTGATGTTTATTGAATTGGATTTTTCTTTTTTACTATCCGTTAAAGGGAAGAGGGTAGACATGGCAGTGAATTAAGGACAAAGCCAGACCCAGCACTGGGTGTCTTTGAATAAAAATTCAAATCCCTTTTCCACTCTAGAAAGCTCTGCTGCCCTTTATGTTCGTTCTGTGAGTAACCCCCAGTCATTTCTGTAACTACAATTTATCAGTATTTATGGAAAAAACCCTCTAGAATATTATTTCCTGGTTTCACATTTTCTGTATGAATCACTGGCTAAATTCAGACAGGCTTAGAAATAAAAGGCGCCACTGCATCCTTCCACCTTGGTAAACTATAAAGTAACGTAACATGCATTTAACATACATCTATAATGCAGTGGTATGTCCGTGTAACTCAAAACAACCAAACTTAAGAACAGGTTTAATGTGGAAAAAAGAAATTATTGGGCTGGGTGCACTGGCTCCCAGATGTAATCCTAGCACTTTGGGAGGCGGAGGCAGGATAGCTTGAGGCCAGGAGTTCGAGACCAAGTTGGGCAAACATAGTGAGACTCTCCCATCTACACAAAAAAATTAAAAAATTAGCCGGGCATGGTGGCACATGCCTGTAGTCCCAGCTACTTGGGAGGCTGAGGCAGGAGGATCACTTGAGCTTAAGAGTTCGAGGCTTCAGTGAGCTATGATGGCACCACTGCACCCCAGCCTGGGCGACAGAGTGAGACCCTCTCTCAAAAATAAATAAAGAAAAAAAAATTTTTTTCCGTGAGATGTAAAAAAGAAAAAAAAAATTATTGTGATCAGCCAGAATGACTGACTTAACCAATTACTTTCTGGGACACCCTGGCAAACTCACTTGATTTCTCATTTACGTCATCTGGAAAATACTCCTCCCTGCCTGCTATGGTCTGAATGTTTGTATGCCCCCAAGATTCAAATGTTGAAAACTAATGACCAGTGTGATGGTATGAGGAGGCAGGACCTTCACGAAGTGATTAAGTCAGGTGTGCTGAGCCCTGAGAAATAGGATTGGTGCTCTTATAAAAGAGACCTCAGAGAGCGAGCTTTCGCCTTCCACCGTGGGAGGATACAGCGGGAAGATACCACCTACGAACCAGAAAGCAGGCCCTCACCAGACACCGAATCTGCCGGTACCTTGGTCTGGGAATTCCTAGACTCCAGAACCGTGAGAAATAAATTTCCGTTGTTTATGAGCCACCTAGTCTACGGTGTTTTGTGACAGCAGCATGAATGGCCGAAGACACTGCCTCACCCGCTTCTCAGAGTTAATACAAGGAGCAAATGAGCAATGTATTCAAATGCTATGGAAGATGTAACAAACTTTCTATGTGCGAAAAAACATTAACAATATCTTTAGGCAGAATACGGAGCTGAAGAAACAAATGCGATTTATGTGAAATAGACAGGAAGCGGAAGACTTGGAGAGGGCGAATATCAAACGTTTCATGAACTACTGTTAATTTCTAGATTTATGGTCTTTGCTCAAACTTCTCCAGCCTCTAATGAGACATGAACACCGTGGAAGAAGGTCAGAGAACAGAATGCTGCGACAGCCACCTTCCATTTTGCAAAATAAGAAGAGATGGTTTACTTGATGTAGGCATGTTGATTGGCAGGGCAGGCTTGCAAATTCCTTCAGTATTAAGTCATGTCTTCAAAACTGGGTGGGGCGCTGAGTT
>RJWJ010018041.1:0-32149 GCA_004363605.1 Indri indri
TATGGCAGTGTCTGAGCCAAAAGAGAATGTAAATCTCAGAGAAATCACCTTTCTCTGCTGGGAAAGTAGATGGGGCCATTTGTCCTCTGGCTACCAACCACGTAAGGGTCACAGCGCCCTCTGGTGGTGGCTGCTTTTCCTGCGCTGCGCAATTGCATGCTGCTCCTATCTGCCCCGTGGAAGACCCAGGCAGCTGGGCGCAGCGCACCCCACAGCTGGGCGGCCTGGGGGAATGGGGAGCCCACGAGACTGGATGTGCCCTGAGGAAACCAGTCTGAAATTGGAAGTAGAGCAATCAACATTTAAAAGTACGGTGGATAGACTAATAGGTGCAGGTCTGGCTCCCGTGTGCATGCTGAGAATTGGTACCCAACAGAGTTCTGGTGGCCTCCTCTCTAGAGCTGCTGAAACAAGATGGGGAAATGCCCGGCCAAGGAGAAAAAGAGCACTGCCTTGCGGAAGAACGCAGACCTGGGAGTCAAAGAAGCTGGGTGTGGCACCCGGCTCTGCCACTTGCTAGTTGAGGAACGGAGGATGAGTCATTTAGATTCTACAGTCGGCTAATCAGTTTGTTCATCTGTGAAATGGGGATGGGGGAGAAATCCTACCTCATGAGGTCACTATCCAAACAAACAAGCCATCTGCATGATGGCTTGTGGCAGGGTCTGGCAGAGAGCAGACCATCCCTAGGGGCAGCTGTGGCTGAAGGAGGCTGCAATTCTGTGCACTGTGTTAGACCCATTATGCACCTGGATGAGACTAAGGCAGGTAATGGGCATTTTAAATCACAGACGTGTGTGATAAAGCCACACCTCCAAAGCGAGGTCTAACACCATGAGGGCTCTGACGTAAACAATCACTCATGCTATTTTTCCTTTCCCAACTTCCCTACTGCTTCCTACAGCTCCTTCTAAAATTAACAGACCTCCATAGCTATTTTTCAAAAATCTCTCACAAATTACTTTCCAAGCAGAGAATTTCTATTTCAGACAACCCTACTTGCTCAGTTTGATCCAGAGTATTTCAAGGAATCGAGATCATCAACTAGGGGCCCAACAATTTTATTTTAAGTTGCAAATAGGCAACTGTTCTATGTGAGTCATCTATTCAAATGCTGAGCTCATGTGTATAAAATTTATTGTTAGTGTCACATAAAACATACCAACTGTCTGTATCTCGATTGGGGTGGTAGTTACACCAATCTATACATGAATAAATTGCATAGAAACAAGCACACACACACACACACACACAAATGAGTACATGTAAAACCAGTGAAATCTGAATCAGCTCTGTGGATTGTACCAATGTCAACTCCCTGGTTGTGATATTGTATTGGAGTTATACAAGATGCTAGCTTTAGGGGACACTGGATGAAGGGTACATAGGATTCTCCTATACATGTTTTTTTGCAATTAACCATGAATGCATAATTATTTTCAAATAAAAAGTTAAAATAATAACATACCAATGGGTTTGCTCTAACCCACAGTTACTGATAGGCATAATAATTGCTGCATTCTGAGGCAATAAGACATTAATGGTAAGCCGTGAACATAACTTAGGATAATTTATGTTGCTTTTTACATTTAAATGCCAATGTTTTCCTCTAGCATCTTTCATATTCCCTCAATTTTAAGTTTTAGTATTTTTATAGTTTAACTCCCTAGAGATCAGGATGGGTCTTACAATGGGTGGCATGTGACAGTTTAATGAGCAGCATTTTTCTTTCTTATTGGTACAAAGATTCTCTCCTTGACCAAACTCTAGCCAGGTTCCTCCAAGCCCTCTTCTCAACTAGGCCTCAACCTCAACCTATAAAAACTGGAAAAAACAATGACATAGTTTCTAAGAACTCAAGGCCACATTTCTAAAATGACTCTAGCCCCCCCTTAAAGTACCTGCTTGAGAAAACTCAAAGTTGCCAAAAAATATGCCCTGTTTGTTCCAGCCATCACCTGATAGGACCTCTGTCTCCCAGTCTCTGAGGGAGGACAGAATCCCAACTTCAGTAGTCGCCAGCCAGCAGACACAGCTGGTCTCACCGCATCTACACTGACCGATCCTTTGTAATTTTTCACTTCCCTGACTTTGCCGAGCCCCTCCCTGCCCACCCCCTTCTCCCTTTGAAACAGGAAGTCACCTCTGTACAAACGGATTACGGTTCACACTGGACTCTTTTCCCTACTGCAATAGTAAACCCGCCTTTATCACTTTAATTTTGTTTATCTTTGAAACTACATAAAACAATGATGCATCTTCAACTGATGGCATCCTGGAGTCAGTGACATATAATGAATGTGACAGTCATTAGTGCTGTTTATCCAATATTGCTTGCTCTCATCCAGGACACATGGAAAGAGCGCCCCTGGCTACCCTCTGGAAATTCAGTGTGCCTGTCTGATTGACTTTGGGCAACAAAATGTGAGCAGAAATGTTATTTCTTCCAGAAGAACACCTTTCAATGCCTGTGAGCTAGCTACATGTGCTTCAATTGCCATCACAGCCAGCGATGTTACAGCTGCCGGGGGTTTAGGCAGTCCACGTCACAAAGAGAAGGAAGTATGCGGAAGAGACCAGGTAAAAATGATGAACATGAAAGTCGCTCAAGAAACTACATCTTTATTACCCTGAGCCACTAAAATGTAGGGGACGATGTAACTATAGCATAACTTAGCCTATCCTAACTAATGAAGTGATGGTCGACCTGGGCCATTTGCCCTTACACAGTTGATGCTCATTATTCTTGGTACTTATGGTCTATAAAGTCACCGTGAACACTGAATTAGCAAACACTGAATCATTGCCCCTGGGAAAAATACAGGGTTAGGTTCTTGCAAACCATCGATCATAACATTTTCATCAACTGAACACCTTGTTTTACATGTGTTTCTCTTCGAAGACACCTTATATTTTTTATTTTTTTAAATAGATTTAGGGGGTACAAGGACAGTCTCATTACATGGATATGTTGCGTAGCAATGAAGTCTGGGCTTTTAGTGAAGCCATCACCTGAACGGTGTTCATTGTACCTATTCAGTAATTTCTCATCCCTCACATCCTCCTTCTACCCTGCCGCCCTTGCAAGTCACCAATGTCTATTATTCCGTTCTCTATGTCCGTGTGTACACATTATTTAGCTCCCACTTGTAAGTGAGAACATGCACTATTTAACTTTCTGTTTCTGAGTTGTTTAACTTAAGATAATGGCCTCCAGTTCCACCCATGTTGCTGCAAAGACATGATTTCATTATTTTTTATGGCTAAGGAGTATTCTGTGCCATATATATAAAACACTTTATCTAATCATCCATTGATGGACACTTAGGTAGATTCCATATCTTTACTACTACGAATACTGCTGCAATAAACATATGAGCACAGGTATCTTTTTGATATAATTTGTTTTCATTTGCATAGATACCTAGTAGTGGGATTACTGGATCAAATAGTAGTTCTACTTTTAGTTCTTTAAGAAATCTCCATACTGTTTTCCGTGGAGACTTTACTAATTTACATCCCCACCACAGTGTATGAATGCACCCTTTTCTCCACATCCTTGCCAACATCTGTTATTTTTTGACTTTTTAGTAGTAGCCATCCTGACTGGTATAAGATGATATCTCATCATGGCTTTAATTTGCATTTCCCTAATGATTAGTGATGCTGAACATTTTTTCCTATGTCTTTGGCCATTTGTATGTCTTCTTTTGAAAAATGTCTGTTCATGTCCTTTGCCCACATTTTAATGGAGTATTTGTTTTTTGTTGTCGTTCTTGTTGTGTTGTTTGAGTTCCTTGCAGATTCTGGATGTTAGTCCTTTGTCAGAGGCATAGTTTGCAAATATTTTCTCCCATTCTGTAGGCTTTCACTCTGTTCATTTTTTTTTTTTTTCTGTGCAGAAGCTTTTCTGTTTAATCAAGTCCCATTTGTCTATTTTTGTTTTTGTTGCATTTGCTTTTAAGGTCTTAGTCATGACTTCTTTGCCTAGGCCAATGTCCAGAATAGCTTTTCTTAGGTTTTCTTCTAGAATTTTTATAGCTTCAGGTTGTATATTTATGTCTTTGATCCATCTTGAGTTGATTTTCTTATATGGCAAGAGGTAGGGGTCCAGTTTCTTTATTCTGCATATGACTATCCAATTTTCCCAGCACCATTTACTGAGTAGAGTGTCCTTTCCCCAGTATATGTTTTTGTCAATTTTGTAATAGATCACTTGGCTGCAGGCCTGTGGCTTTATTTCTGGGTCTCTCTTCTGTTCCATTGATCTATGTGTCTATTTTTATGCCAGTACTGTGCTGTTTTGGTTACTAATAGCCTTATAGTATAATTTGAAGTCAGGTAATGTGATGCCTCTAGCTCTGTTCTTTTTATTTAGGATCGCTTTGGCTATTCAGGCTCTTTTTTGGTTCCATATGAATTTTAGGATTGTTTTTTCTAATTCTATGAAGAATGATATTGGTACTTTGATAGGAACTCTCAATTTGTTTGTATTATCTACAATTTCTTTCATCAATGTTTTATAATGTTCCTTGTAGAGATCTTTCACTTCCTTGGTTAAATGTATTGCTAGGTATTTTTTTGGTAACTATTGAAAGTGGGATTAATTTCTTGATTTGGTTCTCAGCTTGATCATTATTGGTGCACAGAAATTCTACTTATTTTTGTACATTTTGTATCTTGAAACTTTACTGAATTCATTTATCAAATCTAGGAGTCTTTTGAAGGACTCTTTAGGATTTTCTAGGCATAAGATCATATCATCAGCAAACAGAAATAATTTGACTTACTCTTTTCCAATTTGATGCCTTTTATTTCTTTGTCTTGCCTGACTGCTCTGGCTTGGACATCCAGTACTGTATTGAATAAAAGTGGTGAAAGTGGTCATCCTTGTCTTGTTCTAGTTCTTTGGGGAAATGCTTTCAATTTTTCCCCATTCAGTACGATGTGGCTGTGGGTTTGTTGTATATGGCTTTTATTATTTTCAGGTGTGTTCCTTCTGGGCCTAGTTTGTTAATAAGAGTTTTTATCATGAAGGGATGCTGACTTTTATTGATTGCTTTTTTTGCATTTATTAAGATGATCATATGGTTTTTGCTTTTAATTCTGCTTATGTGGTGAATTACATTTATTGATTTGCATATGTTGAACCATACTCACATCCCTGGAATAAAGCCCACTTGATCATGGTCTATTATCTTTTTGATGTACTGTTAGATACAGTTTGCCAGTATTTTGTTGAGGATTTTTGCATCTATGTTCATCAGGGATATTGGTCTGTAGTTTTCTTCTTTTGTTGTGTCCTTTCATGGCTTTGATATCAGGGTGGTATTTGCTTCATAGAATGAGTTATGGAGGATTTTCTCTTTCTCAATCTTTTAGAATAGTTTCAGTAGGATTGATACCAATTCTTCTTTGTACATCTGGTAGAATTTGGCTATGAACCCATCTGGTCCTAAGCTTTCTTAGTTGGGAGATTTTTTTTTTTTATTATTACTGATTGAATTTCATTGCTTATTGGTCTGTTTAGGATTTCTGTTTCTTCCTAGTTCAATCTTGGGAGGTTGTATGTTTTCTGGAAATTTATCTATTTCTTCTAGGTTTTCTAATTTGTGAGTGTAGAGTTGGTCATAGTAGTCTCTGATAATCTTTTGTACTTCTGTGGTATCTGTGGTAATGTCTCTTTTTCATTTCTGATTTCATTTATTTGGACCCTCTCTTTCCTTTTCTTGGTTAGTCTAGCTAGTGGTCTATTGATTTTGTGTATCTTTTCAAAGTAACAATTTTCTTTTTCATTGATCCTTTGATTTGTTTTTGGTCTCAATTTCATTCAGTTCTGCTCTGATCTTTGTTATTTCTTTTTTTCTGATAGCTTTGAGTTTGGCTTATTATTGTTTTTCTACTTCCTTGAGGTGCAACATTACATTGTTAATTTGTGATCTTCCTATTTTTTTTTTTTTTGATGTAGGCATTTAATGCTATGAAATTCCCTCTTAGCACTGCTTTTACTGTATCCCAGCGGTTTTTTGGTGTGTTGTGTCTCCATTTTCATTCATTTCAAGAAAATTTTTTATTTCCCCTATTAATTTCATCCTTGACCCAAAGATAGTTTAGGATCATGTTGTTTTATTTTCATGTATTTGTATAGTTTCAAGAGATCCTCTTGGAATTGATTTCTATATTTATTCCACTGTAGTCTAAAAAGATACTTGATATGATTTCAATTTTTAAAAATTTATTGAGATTTGTTTTGTGGCCTAACATATGGTCTTAGAGAATGCTCCATGCACTGATGAGAAGAATGTATAATCTGCAGTTGTTGGGTAGAATGTTCTGTAAATGACTGTTAGGTTCATTTTATTTAATATGTACTATTGATGCATTAACACTAAACTCAGCCAACAGCACTACAACTCAGGCCTGAACAAATAAACATATTATCTCTGTAAGACACATCAGCCTTCCTGTGCTTAGAAACACTAGTCAGCACTTCAGCACCATGGTTGGAGCCATTTTAAACAGCAAAATCACCAAGAAAAAGCACAAAAATGTGAAAACATGGCACTAAATAAACTGTGTAAAGGCCACTTGTTCACAGTCTGAGAGGCAGAACAAGAAGGCAGAGCATCACCTTGTTTGACCTCAGCCGACAACATGTACATTGAGTGTACCAGATTTAAGCCACTCTGCATGCGTTTGTCTGCAAATGACCACAAAAGCACGAGTATTGATTTTGGGAATAAACATTAGTAAGTAGGAAAATTTACAAATATTGAATCTGTGAGTAATGAGGTTTGACTGTACCAGAAGTTCACCAAGTGGGTCTATAGAGCCCTGGGTATGCTGCAACTCATTCTGACAGTCTGCAAGATCAAAACCGTTTTCATGATATTACCACGATGCTATTTGACTTTTCCTGTGTGTTGACATTTGCACTGATGATGCACATAGTGGTGGGTAAAACTGCTAGTGCCTCAGTGACCAGTGAAGGCCGTGGCATCCAACTCTGCTAGTTGTCATTGTGTTCACCACCACCACCACACATAGAAAGGGGGAAGAGCCAGTTTCACTCAAGAATGTTTCTGATGAAGCAGTAAAAAATATTAATTTTATTTTGTCTCTACCTATGAGAATACACTTTTAATATCTCTTGTGATAAAATTGGGAACCACGCATAAAATACTTCTGCTGCATACCATGGCAGAATAGTTGCCTTGAATAAAAGATCTTGTGCAATTATTTGAGTTGCACATTGAACCAGTCATTTTTTCATGGAACACTGTTTCTACTTGAAAGAATCTCTGACAAACTATGGTTATTCAGACTGGAGTAATTGGCAGACATTTTCTCCAGAGTGAATGAGGTAAGCCTGTCACTTCAAGAAAACAACTGATATTATTTGTTGCCAAAAATAAAATTCAAGCTTTCGAGTGAAAATGACATTTTGGAAAATTTGTATATGACACCATGAGCTGGATAGCCTTCTAATATTTAAATACTTTCTGATGTGAGCAGTGCAGATATTAGCAAATGTAATTGTTGATAGTGTCTAATGAAATGCTTCAACATTAGGAAGAGCTGCCTAACTTAGGGAACTAATGTTTTCCAAGGGGCCAGTGCATGATGTTATAAAATCGTGCATGGGTAAAATATCCATTCAAAGTACAAGACAGAAAAATGGATTTTAGCACAAGGTATGAAAATTTTGTTGATATTATTCCACATTCCACTTTGCAGCTAACTTTTGGGAAACTACTATTGTCAAGTTTTAATATAGCATAAAAAAATCCAGAATTATTAGAATAGTCATCCTTTTTCCAACTACATATCTGTGTCAGGCCAGATTTTTCTCAAGTGCTTCAACCAAACATCACAATACACTGCATGAAGAAGCAGATATGAGAATGTAGCTGCCTTCTATTAAGCTAGACATTACAGAGATTTACGAAAGTATAAAACAATGCCCCTCTGCTCACTATGTTTTTCTGGAAAATGTAGTTATTTTTAATGAATATGTCATTTAGGTTAATATGTAAATGGCTTTGTTATTGCTGTTTTTAATTGATGAATAGTTTTAATGTCTCGGTTATAAGTTCTAATGTGAAACATCTCAGTAGACATAATTCATATCAACAACAGTTCTATGGGGTTCTCAATAACTTTTAAGAGTGTTTGAGAACTGCTGCCCACGACATAGCCTGCGTAATCAACACTGTCATCTCCTATATACACACATCCTGACCTTCACAGGGGCTGCAAGAGGAAGGGTCTAGTTCTCATCCCCCAACAGAGGAGGAAGAGCAGATAGAATTTAAGTGCCTATAGAACTGGAGGCCCTAAGACAAGTTCTCAGCCTTGTGGATTTCATTCCAGATGGGCTTTTCAGCTCTGACTAGATAGAACACTAGAAGTTATGCACCAAAGGACTCTGGGCCATGGAAAGAACTACGCTCTTCACAAAGATGCAACCTCTGAAAAGCCATGGAATGCAGTTCTCGAGGGGCAAAGGATGGGGGATTTCTAAGCCACGTCCTCATCATCTCACAGACTTCCAAGTACCATCTTTGGCAGCACAGATAAATAAAGCATAAATAAATTGCTTTATTTGTGAATTACCCAGTCTGTGGTTATTTAGTTATAGCAGGATTTTTCAGCATCGCACCATCAGGCTGTCAAATCTCTTCCTGTGACTCCAGTAAAAATGCAACAGAAGAACAAGAACAACACCCAAAACTTGATAATCCACTTAGGTTGCCAGTGGAGTCTCCCAAGTCTGTGCCAAAGAGGGAAGGGCATTGCCTGACACTCCTCAAGGTGATCAAATTCGCATAAAGTCCTGCTCCTCAGAGGCAGCCACACCCTCTGAAGTCTCCCACCTTTCTCAGGTTTTTCCTGAGCATCTGTCCTCTTCCCTCCTGAAAATACCTCCAGCCCCTGTTGGCTTTAGCAATCCATCTTTTCTCCACAAGTACCTCTTCTGTTTTCTTATTTAACTCAGTCTAGCTTTCTTCCCTTCTCTTCCTTACTCGTTACACAGATCGACACATCAAAATGATCAGCATTCCCGCTTGGAAGGAGGTTAGGATAGGCTGAAAATACTTAGATGCAAATATTTTTGGACAAATCACTTTCTTTTCTAACAGACTAATGGCATGCGGTTCCAAAGTCTTTCATTTTTATACAACTACGAGTTACCCATGAAGTATGTTTCTAAATTTGGAATTCTTAAATGAAAATCAGCCCAGTATCAGAATTTACTAAGGGCTGTGCTTTGCTATTCAGCTTGACAGTATTGCTTCTCTGCTGCTTCCTGTGCAAATAAGCACTTGGAATTTGCAGGGACGATGCTCTGTCATTAATGCATTATCAGTGTTGCCTTGAGTTGTTGTGGTTTGGGCTCGCCGCTATTATTCCATTTTAATTAGAAATCTTTATTAGTTTGACTTCATCATTATCACTTCGATTTCTCATGGCTATTTGGTTTGTTATATAATGAGATGCCTATTAGCATCCAGAGCATTTTGGGCCCATAATTTTTCAGTGCTCAGATTTAGGACAATGTGTAATGGTATAAATATGAACCCTTCAGACTCCTATTGCTAAGATTTGTGAGATGTTATTATAGATAATTATATAATGATAAGTACATCATTCATGTTACTTTGTTGTTATATAAATAATCCCCTCAGAATGTCTTCAGATAGTGAAATTTTGTGGTTATTAGAAGTGTTTCTTCAACCGAGAGGTTGGAACAGGACAGTTTGGAGCCACAGCGTTTGTGTCTCAAATAACTAGCATCAAAAACGTTTAAGATGCAATGATTTGTAACATAGGCTGATAATTCTCCAATCAAAATCTCTAGCCCATGAATGTTCCTAAACTATGATCCCATATATTCTGCCACGTTCCACAAACAAACTCACCATTTCCAAAATAAAATCCATCTTCCCTCTTCCCACATTGAACTACTCCTTGTAGCTATTTCTGTCTCAGGAAATGACATCTGTAAGTCACCCCATCAACAAACCTGGCTCCTTTCCCTCCCCAGTGCCTTGGGGTGGTAGCAGTTGGGAGAAAAGGGTGGTCTTAAGAAATATGTAGGGGGCGGAACTGACGGGACTTAGAGACTGGGCTGGGGAAGCGGAAGGGGCCAGGTTTGTTGATGGGGCGACTTGTAGGTGCACATCTCAATTTGGACCAGCCATGCTGCAAATGACAACAGCTGCCTGTGACGAGTGGCCACCCTGCTGGACAGCTCAGGTCAGGAGGTCAGAGGGAAGGCGAGAGGAAGAGCAGAGTATTCGTGTCCCTGACTCCCCCCAACCCACACAGGCTTGTCACAGGCTGACGGGTCCCAGCTCTTGTCCAGCAACTTCTCGGTCTCTACACCCCATCTGTTAGTTTCCTGGGGCTGCCACAACAAAGTACCCCAAACTCAATAGCTTAATGCAACAGAAATTTACTCTCTCAGCTCTGGATGCTAAAAGTCTGAAAGCAAGTTGTTGGCCGGGCCCTTCTCTCTCTAAAGTTTCAGGGGAGAACCTGTTCCATACCTCTTTCTTAGCTTCTGGTGTTGCCAGCAGTTCTTGGCATTCCTTGGCTTGTAGACGCATCGCTCCAATCCCTGCCTCTGTGTCTCTTCTCCTCTTCTTCTAAGGACATCTGTCATGTTGGATTAAGGGCCCACTCTGCTCCAGCAGGGCCTCATCTGGACTAATTACAAATGCAACAACCATACTTCCAAATAAGGCTGCGTTCTGAAGCTCTGAAAAGAGCATGAATTTTGGAGAGACATTATCCGCTGTGGTTTCAATGTGCTGCCAAAGTTCATGTGTTGGAAACTTAACACCCAATGCAACAGTGTTGGGAGGTGGGACCTAACGAGAGGTGATCAGGTCCTGAGGGCTCTGCCCTCACGAACGGATTAATGTGCTCATTGCAAGTGGGGTCGGTTATCACAAGAATGGGTCAGTTATAAAAGTGAGTTCTGCCCTCTTGTTCTCTCAAACTCTCTTGCCCTCCTGCCTTCCACTAGGGCATGACGCAGCACGAAGGCCCTCGCCAGATGCCATCCCCCCGGTCTTGGCCCTCCCAAGCTCTGGAACTGTAAAAAATAAATCACTTTATTTATGAATTACCCAGTCTGTGCTTATTTAGTTATAGCAACACAAAACAGACTGTGCTGCTATGGAATCCGGCACACCTGTGACTGCGACCTCCTCTGAAAGGAGGATGAAACAGGCCTTTGCTGTTTCCACACTGGTTTGAGGCCCAATCTTTAGCAAGTGCTAAATCTCCATATGCAATGGGTCTATTTCCAGATTTTTCTTCTCTGTCCTATGGTCAGTCTGTCTACACTTGTACCAATTCCACACTATTTTAGTTATAGAGGCTTTACCATATTTTAATATTTTACTTTTGGAGGTTTCCTAGTACATTTAACCTCTGCTCCCCACCGGTTACTCATCTCATAGGTTCTCCTAGTGAATCTCCCTCATTTGTTCTTCCACATAAATTTTATAAGCTACTTATCCAGCTCCCATTAAGATAGTAATGAATGGTATTGTTTCTGGTTCACTGCGGTCAGAGAATTCTGCTTGTATTATTTCTGTTTCTTTAAATCATTGAAATTTTTTTGTAAGATGATTTGGTCAACTTTTTAAATGCCCCCATATGTACCTTAACAGAAAGTATCTCTTCATATTGTTATTTAGATTTCTATAGATAAGATTTAGCTTACCAATTGCTAATTAGGCCTTCTGTGTTCTTGCTTTTTTGTCCATGTGGTATTCCTTCAATCGAGAGGAGGATTAAGCCTAATATTAAGGTATTTGACTACTTTTCCTTAAATCCTTGGATCTCTGCTTTATAAAATTTGTTCCTGTGTTACTAGAGACCTAAATATTAATAACTGTGGTATATTTGTTGCAAAGATCAGAAACTATTTGGTCTCTTACAATGCTTTCTGATCACAATTCTACTTTACCAGATACCAGTCTTTCTTCCTTGCATTTTTATCCTTCTTTTTATTTTTACTATGTGTTATTTTACATAGTATAAGTTTGTTCTTTCTTCAATTGTTAACCTCTCCAGTTCTCTTTATTTCAGGAGCATCTCACGTATAGAGCACTATGCTGAATTTTTCTTTGGCAGCCAAAACTGTAAATCTTCTCCTTTTGATAGGGCGAGCCCATTTATATTTATTATAATCAGTATATTTCATCTCGGTTCTGCTATATTTTATATTTGTACATATATATGCAGATGCTTCTTGACTTATGATGGAGCTGTATCCTGATGAATCATAAGTTAAAGATATCATAAATTGAAAATACATTTAATACTCTAATAAACCCATAGTAAAGTCAAAAACTTGTCAGTCAAACCATTGTAAGTACAGATGCTTCTCAGCTTACAATAGAGTTATATCCCAATAAACCATCATAAAGTCAAAAAAATCAGTCAGCAATCGTACATCAGGGACCCTCTGTACATGAACACACACAAGGTATATTGAAATATATAAGTCTTTCAGTATGTGATCTTTTTGATTTTTTATCTTTCTGTTCTTTATCTTTTGGAATTCAGTAAGGTTTGTATCTTTGCATGAGTAGCTACTTTTATACTAATACCATTTTATTAATATAATACTCGAGTCTCTCCTCTTATGGCTTTTATTTATGGATTCCCTCCTATGAGAACTCTTAATATTAGCTAGTAGTCTCTTCTTTGCATTCTCATTCTTCTCTCTAGCCTGTAACATGAAACAATATTTTATTCCCTGTCAATACCAACAAGGCAATCAAGCAACTTACCCTTTTCTTTATAAACTCCTCCCACTCTTGCAAGCTGTACATGTCGTGGTGGTGAGAGCCGCTATGCACCGCACCTTCCCTTAGAGCCATCAATTTTATATTTAAGGATGTCAGCAGTCCTTCTAGCGACCTGCAACCTTCTCCATTAGAGCAAGGCTCAAGGTAACAGCAGCCCTGAGTTCTTGCATATTCATGATAGCTTGTCTGTGGCCTTTGTCCTTGGAAGAGAGTTTGGCTGGAAATATAATTCTTGGCTCACATTTTCCTTCCTTGAGTATCTTAAATATGTAATTCTGTTGCCTGCTGGTATGAATTGCTGCTGTCGAAAAGTCTGATTACAATCTGAGTTTGTGTCCCTTAAAATGACTTGACCTTTTCATCTGACTGTGCAAAGATTATTTCCTTTTTCCTGTTATTTAATGTTTCTTAAAAGTCCCAAATTTTTTTCTAGAAGATGGCCATACTGTGTCAATGTAGGCACATCATTTGCCTTTTCAATTTTTAGTTTCAAGTGATTTTTAATTTCAGGAAAGTTTTCTTGCCAATTGTATAAAACATGATCGTGTGAACACATTGCAAGGCCCCTCCCAGGGAGGCCCCTGGGACAAGTGCCGGCCCCTGGAGCTGAGCTTTGTAGTAAACCCACCTCTGGGAGGTCCCCAGAGTTAGTAATTCTCATTTCTATAGTTCAGTGAGCAACTATTTCATTGAAGAGTCCTGCCCGGGGGATTCATCGAAAGCCCCTACATCCTGAAGTGTACCAAGAGGCACTGGAACAAGGGCTGTTACAGAGGTCTAGGCATGTCAAACAATAGCATAATATACTCCAGGAATGGCTGATTCCCCAAGACCAGTCAGAAGCAACAAGCTGCAATGAGACTTCTAGGTATCCTAGGAAAGATGCACTCACTATTTCCTGCTGAGAGTATGCAAGGTCTGGAGCTGCTGCAGCTCCTCTGTGACATGAGGGAAAATACTGAGATGAAGACCACAACTGAAGTCAAGTGACAAAATGAGGAAAAATGGGGTCTGGACATTTTTTGAGCCATCCACAAAGCTACCCCTGACTTTTCGCTATGTGAAACAATAGATTCCTTTTATCTTCAGCTGGTAGGTGTTGGTTTTTTGTTATTTGCAACCAAAGAGTCTTAAGTGGAACATGATTTGCTCTTGCTTTTTGTGATTTTACTATTCAAAGAAACCAAAACATTGCTCCCTAAAATACTGAGGATTTTAGTTCAAGCCAAAAGGTTAAGCCATGGAGGCACACTCTGCCCCTCTTCCCTGCCTTTATCAGCTCAGAAACAGAGCTCAGCGACAGCAGCACTGAGGAGCAGACTTTACTACTCCCGTAAATTTACCTTCCCAGGTTTTCCCACCTTTTGGGAGCCTAAAGATATTCTCTTCTTTGTTTTGTCACTATATAGGATTGATGGCTCTTTTTAAAATACTATTTAAGCAAGGCCCCTAAGCTGCTACCTTTAGAGAGAAATACTTGTGAACTGAGGCCACTCCCTGTGATGGGCACAGCATGTGTTAGTAAAGTTCTGTTTTTCTTTTGTTAATCTGACTTTTGTTTTCAGGAGAGCTTCTCACCTAAGAACATAAAAAGGGAAAGAAATTATGTTTTCTCCCCTATACTACCCTCTGTGTGTGCTCTGTAATTTTCCACCGTCCTGCCTTTGTTCAAGTTAATCCCTCTATCTGAGATGGCCCTTTGCCCATCCTTGCATATCCAAATTCTATTCATTTTTCAGAATTTAGGTCAAGTGATGCCTTCGTTATAAAGAATTCCCTAAAGTACTCAGGGAAGATGAGGCTCCACTCAGCAACTTGCTCTCAAGTGGTCCGAGAAACCAGTGTTCTGTGTCCTCCACTTGTTCCTTTCCTATAAATTGAGAATCGTTTAAAATTTTATTTTTTTTTACTTAAGGATTAAAAAAGTTTAAGCTCCTTGACAGTCTTTTCATCAGTGGGGGAACTTCACAACTATATTATTAATAATAGTCTTCCCGTTATGGTTGATTTGAAATAGCCCGAAATGTGTTCAACCTCATGGGCGAGGTAGATGGGCGCCTTGTCAAATGGGCAAAAGTTTCCAGGATCTATCTTGGCTCCTGGCACATCACAAGTGCTCTACAGATATTTTTTGAATGAGTGAATGGATAGGAGAGAGTCTACGCACAGGCATCGATGCGCCGATTGCATATGAAAATCCACAGATCGTTTTCTTCTCTATTTTATGTGATATAAGGAAAGATTATTAGTGTTCTAAGGTCTAATCCCTTCGTTCAAATAGTTATGAGAGTGAAAAAGGAAATTTTCCATCAACTGAAATAACTTTGCTTTCCCACTGTGTGACGGGATAATTGAAGATTCATGCAAGACTAATGGATTCTTTGTGAAAGGAATGGATGCATGAAGGGAACCTGGTATCACTGCACAATGACAAGTGCAGCAGTTATTTATCAGAAAAATAAATTGGATTTACTAGGCTCCTGGCACTGCTCCTATTGTGATGCTAAGTACACGTTCAGAACGACTTATCTCCTTCCTCCGGACCTCCCTGCGTTCTGTTTTCCCTCCTTTGTTGGCACCTCTTGCATCCAGTGGTCAATTTGCTTGACCCTAGATATGAGTGCAGTCACGTGTACAGGCACAAGACTCGTCAGTGCCATCGTGGGTAGGACACTGCAGGGGACAAACGATCCCGCTCTTTGTGTAGCTGGTAAGAGCCCATACTCAGCCTGGCCGCTCCCACGCTGACCCCAAATCCTGACTCCACATGGAAGGCCCTGCCTCCGATCACGCTCTCAAAAAGGCACTGCCAAGGTGCCCGGGGGCAATCCTCTCCCCATGTCTCATGCTGTGGAAAGGGAATTACATTAGGAGTTCAGCAGAGCCCACTTCCGGCCCCATGCAGGCACCTGCAGGATTTGGTTAATCACCCGACACCCCGAGGTCTCGCCGCCGGCCGGGCAAGTAGGCACAGTGTCAACAGCCGTACCTTCCTCACACGGGCGCGGTGAGGACCAAATGTATTTGAACACGCATTGAAAGTAAAATAGTTTTCAATACACAAAACACGATTATCAACATTTAGACTCTAAGGCTAGTTAGAGAGACACGAGACATCCGAGGAAGGTAGAACAGGTTAAGGAAATTTGGTCCAGTCTCCAGATGCAACGGCACAGCCGGCCTCCCCGAGGCGACACTGGCCCTCCCGTGCCTGCGGCTAAGAGCGTGGCCGGGCAGGAGCCTGGGCCCTGCGCAAAGCTGTGCAACGTGAAGTCTCATCCCTGCAAACATCGATTTAACGCACGGCTCGGAGAGGGAACATCTGCGGTATGTGGTGCCACTTGGCACCGCAGAGAGAAGAGCGTCTGTGGAACAGTTTGTGGCGTCTTCATTTCTCTCCCCTCCCGGGAGGAAGTGGCCCTTGACGTCCTTTCTTGCCTGTTTTCCACTCTGCTCCCCCACGGCTGTCCCTCTCTTCAAGCCACAGACACACGCAGACACCCCCGCGCAGGAAACGAGGCCTCTGCCCGCCACCTGCAAGCGGAAGGACGCCTCCTTCCTCTCCCCGTCCCTGAGGCCGGAGCTCCGTGATCTAAACGCCCCGACTGCTCAGTCCCTTGACGTCCTTTCCGCTTCCTCAAAGGCCCCCGCCGGCCCGCTGACCTCCTAATCAGAGGGCCTCTCCCCTCGCTGTCCTCAACCCCGCCGAGCACCCCCCTCCTCCTGAGGCTCCGTCCCCGTGAAGCGCGTGGCACTCCCTCCGGGCACTGCTCCTCCCCGCACACTCGTCCCCCTTTGCTCCTAAGTGACATCCATCCTTGGGCCCGAATCTTTCCCGCTCTTCCCACATCCTCCTCCTTTGACCTTCTCAGCCCACTGGGCTTCGGCTGGCGCTCTGTGAAGTGATTCTGGTGTCTGAAATGCCCTGGGTCCCGGCCCACACCGCCAGCTGTGGACAGTGTGTCCTGACCCGAGTGTCCCAGCAGGTGGCCCCCGAAATGCCCACCCGTTTCTCGCACCGCTGTCTACCCGGAGCTGGGCATTCCCACCCGCTGGGCCCCATTCTTCCTGCGCCTGAGCCGGAAACTTGGAGTCACCTGAATCCCCCTCCGTTCCCTCTCACCCCAGGGAACCTTCCATCCTTTCTGCGGCTACTCCTGCTCGGCTGTTGTGCAGTCCTTCCTCCTGGACCCTAACCTTGCAACCGCCTGGCCTCCCGCCCCACGTGTCTCTTCTTTCCAACACAACCACCTAGCTCGTCTTCCCAAATGACAACACGCAATTCCAAAATTCAAAACCCGTCAGCCCCACGCCCACTGCCCACGTTGCTCTCTGTACGGTACGGGCTCCTCGGCTTGGTGTGCGAGCCCCTTTTCGGTCTGGCTCCAGCCAGCCAAGTCTGCCGCTTTATCTCCTCCTCCTCCTCACCGGCGGCACATTCCCTCCTAAGCAGAGTGCTTGCGGCTCCCCACGCGTGCCACCCGCCGGCCCCTGCTCACGCAGGCTCCTCTTCCTGGAGCGCCCTTCCTCATCCTCCATCTCTACTTGCCAAAATCATTTGAGGCCCAGCTCCAGCCCACCTGCTGGGAAGCCTTCCCAGAGCCCTGCTTTTTTTTGCCACCTTTATGAGAACGATGGATATAAGTGCCCATTCTCTTCCCTAAATTATAAATTTCCCAGCGGACTATATCTTGCTCATTGATGAATGCCACACAACACCCCTCTCACAGTACACATGCAATAATTATCTGCTGTGATAAATCCTTTTGCTGAAATAAATTCTCCTGGAGTAGATTCAAAACCTCCTCCAAAATTAACCTTGATGCCTTCCTTCTGATGTTTCCATCCTCTTGAAATTTTCAGAAATCTTTTTGTTTTTAGAGACAGATTCTCTCTCTGTTGCCCAGGCTGGAGTGCAGTGACTCGATCATAGCTCACAGCAGCCTCAAACTACTGGTCTCAAGCGATCCTCCCACCTCGGCCTCCTGAGTAGCCAGGACTACAGGCACATGCACCACCACACCTGGATAATTTTTTTTATTATTTTTATTTTTGTAGAGACAGGGTCTCACTATATTGCCCAGGCTGGTCTCGAACTCCTGGGCTCAAGCAATCCTCCTGCCTCAGCCTCCCAAAGTGCTGAGACTACAAGCCAGAGATCTTCTCCTAGACTTAAGATTTCTATTTTGAATCATCTAGACAGATTTGCTTAGCTGGCAACCACAACACCAATCTTGAATTTGTATGAAAGAATAATAATCCAATTCACATGGAATAATAGAACAATGTTAAATAAGGGTATGTTTGTGAACTACAAAATGCCCAAAGAAGAAATGCTGCTTGGATATTTAATTAGCAGTGATATAAAGAAACTGAAGAAACTACAAGGAGAGATACTCCTTGTGATGTTTCAGTTCCCTGGAAGCTTGGAATGTCCTGTTTCTGTGGCCTGGAGATGAGACAACCTCGTTTCCAACGTGGGAATAAATTCTGAAAGCGAATCTATTTCCTTTCAGACCTGGGCGGGTCTGAACAGGTCGATAGGGTGGAGCACGCCGAACAGGCCCTGCGTGCAGACCAGCTCCAAGAGGCTGTGACCAGTGCACGCGGGCAGGGCCCGGCATCCAGAGCAGGGCACTGGTTTAAGGCTCTGCTGTCACCATCTTGAAATTTCTACTTTTTTGAACAAATATCCTCACATTTTCATTTTGCATTGGGCCCCACAGATTACACAGCCCATCCCGGTCGGGCCTTTGATGACAGAGGAGAGGAGGATGAAGAAACGCTGAGTAGGTGGTGACATCAGCGAGATGCCACGTGCCTGATGTCACTTGATTGGCGAGGAGCGCAATGCTTGCTCTGCTGGAAAAAGTCCTGTATTTGCTGGGAAAGATGACACAAGCCACTACTCTTTTTTGTAAGCCAGCCTCTGAAGGGATCTGAGGAAACTTTTTCTTGTCTGGATGAGGAAGGAGTAGAATTTCCCTTACAACTAAAGGTTTCCATGTGGAATCACCAGACCAATTAAAAATTATAATATGCAAATGTCTCTGCCATGTATGCTCATAAATGTGTTTACAAATACTCCAGGGTGGCACTTCTTGACTGCAAATTATGCAGCTGCTAGTCTTTTGGAGTATTTCTTGAAATTCTCTTTCAGAAAAATGACATTACATGACCATAAGCAGTTTATATCCACAATCTGCAAGTTTCCTTAAGTGGGGTATCTTGCTAAGGGATCATATTTCTATCACACCTGAGAAAGCACTCCTCTGTTAATTAGAGAAACTGAGAAACCTATATTTTGTAGACAAATGCCTACACTGGAGGAGCTAGAGGGTTTAACTACAATATTTGTCTTGTGACTCATTCTGTCTTTGACAGTTTGACTACAATAATTATCACTTTCTTAGGCAATATTTAATGAAGATAATAAGATAATCCTGTGCACTATGGCACTTTCTCATTGAATCTTTTAAATCCATTATACTAATGATAGAAAAAAACGTGAAGTTGTTATTAAACTAACTCAAGGCTGAATTTTCATATATGGTACCGAAAAAAAAAAAAAAGTACTTCATGACATAGAATTTTAGAGTGCAGATATACTGCATTTATTTGTGTAGTGGGATTTAAAAAGTTACCTTAATGGAAGTGTCAGCATTCTCCTTTGCGGGGGGAGGTTTGCTCCCATTCTTTAGGAAAAGCCCTTATTAAGCTGCTCGTGGGTTTAAGGAGAGGTTCTCCCACTTGGGATGACATAGAACAAGTTAACAGGAGATGTGGTTAAGCTCCTTGTACTTGGGAGTTGAAGAGAGGAGAGAAGGGTTGAAGCGCAGCACGGCTAATAGTTAATCTTGAGTTGCAAACTGAGCTTGCGGTCACCCTGCATTTTATAGTCGCCCTTTTAACGTTACCACTAATTTTCAAAAAGAAAATATTTCCCCCTGGAAAATTTTCCCCATCGGTTTTTGTTTGGGTTTTGTATTTTTTTATTTAATGATTTCAGAGACCAGCAGAGCTTTCCACTCCGCTTCTGCCCCCACCGCACGCCCCAAGGGAAGACTTCATCTCCAACAAGGCACAGAAGGGTTAAAGAGGAAATGGCCCCTGCTTCTCCAGTGGGTGCTTTCTCCCCACCCCTGTTGCCACCCCAATCTCTCAGTATGGGCATGAGCTGGTCAGATTTCTGCTCCCAAGCCCTATGGAAGACTCTGCAAGAAACAGAATAGCAACTGCCAGCGTCTCCTTCGCTCAAGGTCAAGGTCCTTAAAGCTCTGTCTTTGTCTCTCCTTCCCCCCGTCTCCCCAGACACCCACTGGATCACACTAAGTGGGTCCTCTTCCTCAGCCTCCCTCTCAACCATCACCTGCATGAAATGTGTTTTCTGAGCACCAACTCTGTCTACATTACAAATCTATACGCAGTCTGGCTTAAAAGCAATGCATTTTCTTTTTAGGAAGAAAATAAGAAATGCTGAAAGAAGAGGACAGTGTTAGGAAAGCCCACCCACTGGAGACACTGAATAATGAGCCAGCAGTCATGTACAGTTGCAACTCACGAATGATCTGAGGCTGAGGTCCCTGCTCTACACACCCACGATTTTCCACCCACTTGTAAGCTCTAAAACCACCTCCTCTAAGTTTCTGGATGATTCCTTCCTTGAGGGCCTGGGAGATGATGACCAAGTCCATTTCCACACAGGGACAGCCTTAGGTGAGATGGGTCATCCGCATGAAGAGAAATTGGTAAAATTGGTTTACACATGTGAGCAGTTTTCTTCCTGAACGGGAGGTGCTTGAATTTGCATTTTGATGTCATCTGTTCCTGAGTTCTGGGGAGAACAAAGGTCCATCTGCAGAGCAAAGCGACTCCACTGGAAAGGAGTTGTTTGAGCAGACGTGGCTTCAGGGCGGCAGGTATCTCCACATAGTCATCCCGGATGCTGTTATTCTTGTGGGCAGAGCTGCCAACCCTGTAGGGTGTTGTTGACAGAAATGTGTTTCTCTCCCAAGGGAGGATGAGCCTGCCCTTTGCCCATGCATTCTTCTGTGGTCTCACAGGGCTGGGGGTGTGTTCTAGCAGTTGTTGGGCCATGAGGATGGGATGTTGAGGTCTGCAGGAGGGACACCCAGGCTCATTCATCACCTCCCTCCCAGAGGGAGAAGCACGAGGACACTGGGCTCCCCTTGGCATGGCCCAGTTAGAATGCAGGTGGATTTAAGACCAGGTAGCCCAGCTTGGAGAAAAGTATTCACGTCCTGTGGCTGATGGTGGAGCAAACCAACAGTCCTAAAGAGATCAAACCTGAGAGGACTTCTTACTAGGGTAAAGGGCAGAGGGACGTCCTCCAAGTCCTCCAAGTCTTGGGGTCTGGGATCAGTTTGGCTGGGGAGGCGGAAGTGCACTGCGAACCCAGGTTGGGTGGGGACCAATAGAGGCCCCTCTGCGGGGCTTGGAGATGATCCTGTCCATCGCCTGTGATCATGGATCATTCATTAATACAATTCCTGGAAGCTGAAGCCTGGTCTTTGCTGTGCTATAGGATTCGGAGGAGCCAGGGAAAGCCCAGCTCCGCCCTTGCATGAGTCTTCTGTGGCTGTTGTAACAAACGACCACGAACTTCGTGGCCCCAAACGATATAAATTCATGGCTACAGCTCTGTAGGTCCAAAGTCAAAATTGGGTCTTAGAGGGCTAAACTCAAAACCTGTGCTTCTCCGGAGGTGTTAGGGGAGGATTTGTTTCTTCGTATCTTCTTTCTGCTAGTGGGCTCCTGCGTTCCTTGGTCCGTGGCAGCCTCACACCGACCTCCGCTTCCATGGACACGTATTTTCCCCTCCCTCTGACATTCTTGCCTTCCTTTGATAAAGACCCTTATGAATATATTGGGCCCACCTGGATAATCCAGGAGACTCTCCCCAAGGCAAGATTCTTAACCACATCTGCAGAGCCCCTTTTGCCGTATAAAATAGCTGTTTCAGATTAATAATAAATAATTACATAAGATGACCTAAATATTGGATGGGGCGTACTTATACTAAAAATTATTGTTTATCTGATATTCGAATTCTATCAAGCATTCTGTATTTTTATCTGCTAAAGCTGGAAACCCTTGAGGAACTTGCAGAAATAGTCTGGAAGCATCTAAGGAAGAAGACACTTTTAGGGAGCTAACGTCCTAAGATGAAGCCATGATAGGGTTTTGCTATTTCAATTTGCATTACATACAGGATTCATCAGTTGTATGAATTACATAGTTTCCTTAATGCTTTCTTATTTCCACATTAATACTTTTCTGATTTTAATTGTACTGTCTTCTCTAACGTAGGCTTCTCTGCATTTCTGAAATTGGTCCAGTTTTACCTGGATACTAAGTATATATTTCGAAAATGTGATTCTAACCAGCGTATCCAACTTATTTTTTCATTTTTGTAAAACAAAGTAAAGACACCACCTGTTGCCATTAATAGACAGATGTGTGGCTCATACAAGTTTGTGATGGAACCATTTGCTGTTGTAACACAATTCCTCTTCGTCACCAAGAAATTCAAACTAACCCTAAAAGCCGGTTATATTCCTCATGCATCAGAAAAGTCCCAGAGGTCTCTTACAAAATGCTATGGCTGCTCAAATAACATGATAATCTTGGTATTGAAAACAGTTCCAAGTAAATTGATAAGCACGGAAGCTTCCCTGTCTAATGGGCAACAGAAATGTGGTCAAACCCAGAGATGATCTGACATCATTTTGAAGTTCTTACTTGAATTGTACAATAACCTGAACTGCCTAGACCAACCCAGTCCAACGGAAATAATGTCAGCCACATACATAAGTTTTACAGTAGCCATTTTTTAAGAAAAGCAAAAAAAACAGGTGAAATTAATTTTAATATTTCATTTTACCCCACCTATCCAAAGTAGTATTCTTATAATATGTAATCAATATAAATAATATTATTGAAACATTGTTACATTTTTCTTTTCCTACTAAGTCTTTGAAATCTAGGGTATATTTCCCACTTACATCGCATCTCCAGTGCTCAACAGTGGGCTGCATCGTGGACAGGGCAGCCCCGGAGTGTGCCAGCACCCAGCCAACACAGGAAGTTTTCTAAACATAGAAGCCCGGGCAAGTCAGAGACTGTCAGAGATGGGCTGGTGCTGGTGGACGCTGCTCGGGTATCGCTGGAGCCTCCCGACCATCGGGGAGTATTTTTAAATCCAAAAACAGTCACCCCATTTGTTTCCATTGTCATCCCTTCAAACATAAAAGATGATGCCTAGATGCACAAAGGCAATTAAGTGGAATCAAGCAATTAGGAGAAAACTTACGTTAATTTATTCCTTTACACCTCCGGAAAGAGAGAGGCAATATATTTAACAGCCCAAGGCTCAGAATGAGAAAAGTCAGCTCCCTAAAAAAGGACAGGTTGCTAACCTGCCTCCAACATAAATGAATCTCAGTCCTGTGGAGGTGACACATTGTGGCAATTCAAAGCTTCTGGAGCAACCTGGAGTTTGGGGTTCCAGGGAAGAGGGGCCCAGGTGAACCTTGACCTTCCTGGACAATAAGAGTACCATGGGGGATTTGGGAGCAGAAAATGGCTTCTGTGACCCGGCTGGCTTGTGAGCCTGCGTGGTTGTCCCAGGAATGAGACTATCACATGCAATCGGACACTTGGGAAACTCGAGGCAGCAGCTGGGAAGGGGAGTGGTTGACACATAAGGCATTCTGGAACTCAATGGAAACTTTATCACAGAAACCCAGTTGTCAGTCAGCCTCACACCTGGAACTCTTCCCACAGCCTGTCTGTTCCACCTGAAGGAAGCTGGTGCCTGGTCTACGCAACTATTTAGTCTGTACCCGTGTGTGAGTCCCGTATATGAAAACTCACTGACGTATGCAGCAAATGCCCCCGAGTCTACAGCTCACATATTACATTTTTGAGGTTAATAAAATATATCCCCGGAGTTGTAATTTATTTCTTTGGAGCCTGAGATCGTAGAGCGTGAGGCTTTCCACCACTCTAAAAATCACTGCAAGCAGACTTAGAATTGCAGCTGCTAGAACATTTCTACAACGATAACAGGAACAAAACTCTCGAGGTATGTATTTCGTGGAATAACCATGTGTTACAGGAGAGGCTGGTCTAACTTTCCAGATGCATTTTAGACGCCAGTGACTTGTGCTCCTGTCCTGAGTCCCTCTTGCCAATGCATGTGACCTTTTGGCCTCATTTTCAATGTCTCTTACCAAGAAAAGTACACCACTGAGCTACCAGTGATGTTCTGAATATTTAGGGTCTTAAAAGCTGCATTGTACTTAAATAATAACATGGAAAATAGAAAGTTCTCGTCCAAAAAACTCTTCAGGATGAGACGTCACCACTATCCCAGAAAAAGAGGCTGATACCAAGTCACTGAGCCTAATGATTTAGAATATGCTGCTTTCTTTTGGAAGATTTCTGTTGAGGGAGGTTTTTGGAAGAGGAAGTGGAGAGACATGACATACTGACTCCAGGCCCCTTTGTGTGGCAATGTGGCCTCCAAAGCTCACAGTGTGACCTTCCCTTTGCTCTTCCTTCCAGGGCACGGATATAACGGCAGCCTCACAGACGTCTTCACCTGACTGTACACCGTCCTAGTCTAGGGGAAGCTTCTGAAGCTCTGGGTGGGCCTACTTGTACACTAATGCACAGTCCCTGATTTGATTTGTGGTTTTAGCCACATCCCAGAGGCTCTGCAGAAACTACTACAGCCTGAGGAGGAATAAATGCCTTAGCCTGCTGCTGCCAATGCAGTGCACCCAAAGAAGCCCAGTGACCAGGACCAGTGACCAGAACCTGCCGCTTCTCCCAGGTAAGCACCCAGCTGTTAAGGGCATCAAATGCAAAATCAGAGAAAGAGCTGAGTCAGAGCTACGCAGGTGTGGTCCAGAGACCTGCAGCATCCGGATCACCTGGGAGGGTGTTAGAAATGCACAATCTCAGGTTCCAAGCCGGATCTGCAGAATCAGTTTCAACAACCCTCCAAGTGACTCTGATGCTTATTAAAGTTTGAGAGTTAAGTACCAAGCTTCGTGGCTTCTACCCCATAAAAATGTTAAACCTAAATATAATCTGCTTGCTCAAAAAAAAAAAAAAAGTAAAGTGAAACATATGTTCTTTCTTTATATTTATCATTTAAGACTTCCTTGGCAACCACTCTGTAAGGCTGTGCTAGCCCTGGAGATGCCACAAAAGCCCACCTGCTCATGTCCAGTGACGGCTGCCCAACAGTGTGAATGTACTTAATGCCATTGACCTACATACTTAAAAATAGTTAAAACAGGGGGAAAAGGATAAGGAAAGTCAAAACAAAAATCTGAAGAGAAAAAGTAGGAATGGGAACCAGACTCCAGTATAGCACAGATGTTTGAATTACCAGACAGGTGATGTGCAAAATAACTGTAATTAATTTGTTAAGGACTCCAATGGAAAAAGTGCACAACATGCAAGAACAGACAGTGAATGTAAGCAGAGAGATAGAAATTCTAAGAAAAAGTGAAAAGGAAATGCTAGAAATAAAAAGAACCCCACACTGTAATAGAAATGCAGACTGTCTTTGATTAGCTAATACTATTCTAAAGAAAGCTGGAGTAGCTATATTAGCTTCTGACAAAGATGATTTTAAAATGAGGAAAATTATTTGGGATACTACATAATGGTAAAGGGGTCAATTTTATAAGAAGACGTAACAATCCTAAACATGTATGCGCTTATCAACCACGCATCAAAATGCATACGACAAAAATTGATATAAATGAATAGAGAAATTTAACAAATCAACTACTATAGGTGGAAAGTTCAACACCTCCCTGTCAGTAATTGATAAATCAAACAGACAGAAAATCAATAAGATATAGTAGACCTGAACAATACTATCAATCAACTTTCTCTAATTGCCATTTATAGACTACTACATCCAACAACAGCAGAATACATACAGAAAACATTTTTCTCAAGCTCACATGGAATATTTACCAAGATAAACCACATTATGGGCCATAAAACACACTTTAGCAAATTTCAAAGAAGAGAAATCATACAAACTGTGTTCTCAGACCTCAAGGGTATTAAACCAGAAATTAGTAACAGAAAGCTAGCTGGAAATCCTCAAACATTTAGAAATTAAGCCACATACTTCTAAACAATTCATGGGTACAAGAGAAAGTATCAAGAGAAGTTTAAAAATATTTCAAACTAAATGAAAATGAGAATACAACTTATTAAAATTTGTGGGACACTGTGAAAGCAGTGCTTAGGAAAAACATATGGTGCTAAATGTATGTGTTAGAAAAGAAGAAAGCTGTGATATCAATAATCTAAACTTCCATCTTAGGAAACCAGAGAAAAAAGTACTCTAAGTCTAAATCAAGGAGGGAAAAATAAGTAATAAAAAATTATAGCACAAATCAATAAAATCAAAAATAGGAAAATAACAGAGAAAAATCTGTAAGCCCAAAAGCTGGCTCTTGCCAAGATCAATAAATTTGACAAAGCTCTAGCCAAGCTAACCAAGAAGAAAGAGAGAAGAAACAAATTACCAATACTGTGAATTTTAAATGCTTTGTCACTGCTGATTTCATGGATATTAAAAAGATGACAAAAGAAGACTATGAACAACTCTATGCCCACAAACTTTATAATTTAGAGGGAATGAACCTATTCCCTGAAAGATGCAAACTGCCAAAACTCACACCAAGAGGCATAGAATACCTGAATAGCTGTACACCTTTCAAAGAAACTGAAACAATAATAACCTTCCCCCGAAAACCACCAATCAAGATAGTTTCACAGGTGAACTTTATCAAACATTTAAGGCAGAAATAATTGCAATTCTGCACAATATCTTCCAGAAAATAAAAGCAGCAAGATTATTTCCCTAATCATTCTATGAGGCCAGAATTATGCCACCAACAAAATCATATAAAGACATTACGAGAAAGGAAAATTACAGACCAACATGTCTCATGAACATAGACTCAAAAATCTTCAAAAAGTATTAGCAAATCACATCCAACAACACATAAAAGAATCTGTCCCACAACCAAATGGAATTTATTCTAGGTATTCAAGGCAGGTTCAACATTTGAAAATCAATCAATATAACCTACTACATCAACAGACTACAGAACATCCTATGATCAATTGACACAGAAAAAGCATTTGATGAAATCCAATACTCATTCATGATTTAAAAAAAATAAACTCTCAACAAACTAGGAATAGAACTTCCTTGATTTAATAAAGTATATCTGCAACAACCCTGCAGCTAATATCATACCTAATGATGAGAAACTGAACACTTTCTCCCTAAAACCAGGAAGAGTTTAATACAGACACAGATGGTTGCATGTAGAAATATTTATAAATATGAGTGCATCCATGGGTAAATATGCACACATATATCTGCTGCTCTGTCAGTCAAGAGGGCCTGAAAGAAATGACACCCCAGCAGCAACGAGCACAACCAGCTCCCAAATTTTGGTTCTAATACCATTCTCCAGAGACAGCAAACAGGGCACCTTAAGAAATGGCTTTATGGACTGGGTCAGAAATATACAATGAGTCTGGAACATCCTGCATTGCAAGAATGCAAGGAAGAGCTTAAAAAAAAATGGATGGGTTATATAAAAGGGACACAGGAGCCAATTAAAAGAGTGCCTAGTGGCCAATATTGCAAAAATTTGAGCAACAAACTAATGTAAATAAAGCAGTATCAGATTATAATCCAAAGTATAAAGTAAATAGGTAGGGTTGGTACTAATATAAAAAATGATTGATTTAACAAATGGGAAAGAATAGACAAACCTTCCAGCTAGAAGAATTCCAAATAATTTGTGTAGATGCTCTGCCCTTCAGGAGAAGGAGTCTAACTCCACACTCTGTAAATGTGGGCTGTGTGTGGTGATCTCTTCCAAAGAGCACACAGAGAAAGACAGAGACAAAGTGTAACTTCACGGTGGAGAAACACTACCTCAGCCAGCGATCAAGGTCAGCATCAACAGTGACCAGTCATGCTGATAGTACGTACGCTTGATGTGATCAGAATCTCACAACTTTAATAACAGGAGGGACTGAATATGAGGTACGAGGACTCTCTGTACCATCTTTGCAACAATTCTGTAAATCTAAACTGTTTTTTAAAAAGTTTTTTTTAAAAAATCAAAGGGACAGGAAAACCAGAGGTCCAAGTTGAAAGAATTCACAGAACTCTGAAATCCAGCCAACACATTTGCAAAAAATAAAGAAGTATCAATTGAGAGTGACAAAGAATTTTAACATCATGCCCACCGTAATAATTATGCTTAACTTGGTTCTGAGCTAGACTGATTTAATCATATCAAATTACAAACAAGGTACAGATACATACCAACATGTTCAGGAACCGGGTGGAGTGGGGATAATATCTTAGTAGAATGAGTAGCTTGTTTTTTAAAATGCTCAGTCGGACCATGAAAACCCAGACATGCATGTTGGCCAAATCCACACAGAGATGGGCAAACAGTATCTCAAACACTTCGCTGCTAATTTGTGGCATTCTCATAACTAAATTGGGTAGTTTGAAGAACACCCGGGAAGAAAGATAAATAACAAATATGGATCTAAGGAGATTATAAACAGAACCAGAAAATAATGAGATTCCAGCTGGATAAATGCCAGGTAAAGCATCTGGGAAAAATAATCCCAAACACTGATAAAGTCAGAGGAAGGAGATGCTTAAAACACCGAAAGAAGTCATGTGGCAAGAGCAGATTAAATGAGAGCTTATAATGCAGTATGGTGGGGAAGGGAAACCAAGTAGGCTCAACACAGGAAGCGAGCCTTCGCGGGGCTTGAAGGTGCTGCAATGGAGTCAGTCTCTTCCCCAGGAAACCAAATCTCGGGTCCTCCAGGAAGTTGGGAGGATGCGTGTGGTGCTGCCTGTCCCAGGGAACAAGGAGCTAGATTCCCATGCTCTCACAGTTCTTGCCAAATGACAAGGTTGTTCTTTCTTTCCTTTAAGGATTCCTCACTGAGCAGTGTCAAAGCAAGCCACAGAATGTGAGAGGTGGAGAACACTTCTGAAATCCAATGTCCAAAAATCTTATGACTCATACTAACAGGGACATTCGAGGTCATTGGAAGGTGACGATGTTAGCATCATTATTTTCAACAAATATAAATTAACTAATACTAGCATTTGTTGAGCACCTACCGTATGCCAGGCACTGGGCTGAGCATCTTATACGCCTTGTCTCATTTAATGCTCACAACATCCTCTGGGGGAGGAACTGTTGTTACTCCATTTTACAGATGAGGAAGGTAAAAGAAGTGAAAGCACTTCCTCGAGGACGCCAGGCAGTTGATGGCAAAGCCAGGACCTTCACCTGAGCTGCACAGCTCCCAAGCCTGTGCTCCCAGACCGCCCAAAGAGCCTGCCCCTTGATGAGTAAGCATTCTCACATGGGCCCAGCTACATCACGTAGGCCCACGTGCACCGGCTTAAAAGCCTGAGTTGTGGACATTCTGCAGAGGGTACGTTCCAGGAGCTGAAAGTCCTTAGGGCAGAGGAAGGGCAGGGTACTCCTCCTCTCTTGGGGATGGTTGGCTTGCAGACAGTGCTCTTGTGCTCTGCTCTCTCATGAAGTGGTTTTTGCGGGGCAGCTCTGGCCCTGTACCTGGGGAGGCCAGAGGGTGTCCATGCTGCAGGGATGCGGGCCTGTGTGGCTGCACACCTGAGCCTGCCCTCTTCTGACCCTTTGTAATCAGGAAATGTGATGCACTGATTTCCATGTGCCTGACTCCCCCAATCAGTCTGTCTTGAACTCAGATAATGGATTGGCATTTATCAGCTCCCTCAACCCCGACGTTTTACATCACCCCATTGCCCCTCCCCACAGGTGACACCAGAGCGCCCCCTCCCCAGATAGCTGCTCTCTGCTCAGAGAGAGGGGTGGTGCCAAGGCCTCAGCGTTCCACCAGTCAGGGAACATTCCCGGTGCATGGTAGGGCCCTGCCAACATGTGGTGCCAACCAGAGGCCAGTTCAACTCATCTTTCTTGGGAACCCGTCCTTGCTTAAAAGGGTCCTGGGAACAGCCCTCTTGCTAGAACGTTCTCTTTAGGTGGGAAGTTTCTATGGCATTCCAGAAACATTGATTAAGCATCTGTTACATGCTTGGCACTAGTCTGACACTGGTGCTATCAAGAAAACAATATATTGCAGCTACTTTAAGAAAACTATCTGGTTGAGGTGTCGACTTGTCGTACAAGAGAGGTGCTTCCTAGAGCAGAAGGCCTCGAGCTCTGCATGGGGAGCAGGGATCACTCCACCTCCACCAAGCCAAGAGCGTCTTCTGCCCATGTCCACATGGAGGTAAAATACACAGCCAAAGCCTGGTGGAGAACAATGTAAAATAGGACGCAATGGCACAAGGTGAAACTTATTGGGTCAAGACAATAAGGAAAAAAAGGAAAGAAAAGCAGCAGCAAGAGGTCACGTGAGCTGGAGGGTAAACGAGAAGGCTTCCTTTGGGCTGTATGGGCACCTGAGACTTACGGAACTGGGGGGAGGAGAAATCAGATGAGGCCCAGCTCCCAGCCCAGGGCCTGCATCAGCACTGCCTTTGGGCACAAGGAAGGGGGAAGAAGAGGACAGGTCAGTCCAGGCTTGAGCGATTACAGAGAGCATTGTCCGGGCCGGAGGAAGTTCAGGAGAGCTGGGAGGGGCCAGGACCTGAGTCTGCATGTGCGTCCACCCCAGGCAGACTCAGGACCCTCCCCCAGAAAGAAAGAAATCTCCAAGGCTGGCACATAATCCCTGCAGCTGGGACCCTGCAGATGGGGGCTGGCGGTTGCACTCTCTGGGGCTTTGCTTCGTTGCTGGAGCATCTTAAACCTACAACCTCACTAGGTGCAGTCCCACCACAACCAGCTGCAGCTGTTGCCTCCCAGAGTTCTTCTCCAAAGGTATCCCCAGGCATGCTAGAAACCCAATAACCACTTTCCAGCCAGCTTACATCAAAAAAGAGCCCCTGGAACAGTTTTGTCAACCAAAAAAAAAAAAATGGTGTTCTGACCATAACTTGAATTTTTTTCACTAGCCCTCCTTTATAGAGGCTTCCATTTACACCCTGTAGGTTTTAAACAAAGATAATTAAACGGCTCTTTCAAGGCAAAGACCAACTGGTGTGATAGAAAATTATAGTTAAGCACAAACTTCTAATTGAAATATGCAACTTACCAAATAGACCACGCACCTTGTGCCAACGCCAATGTCTGCCACGTCGGTTTCCACCACCAAACACGAGAGCTAAATAGCTGAACGACCTTGAGCAAGCCCAGAAGGTGATCTCATCTAACAATGCCTCCAGGACTTTCTTCTGCGTCCTCATTTCAAGGATTGGGTGCCTCAGAGCAACGCGACTTCAAAGTCTTAAGCTTCTTGTCTGGGCAAATCGCCAACCTGAGGCCCAGCAAGGAGTTTGTTTGTGAAGGTGAGCTCCTGCTGGGGGTCACTCGATTCCTCAGCCACGCCTTCCGGCTTAGTTCCCCGAAGAATGCTGGGCCCGGGACAGAGAGTTCTGAGAGCAGGTCTCCTGCAAGTGCAGGCCCAGCCAACAAAGCTGTGTGTGCAAGTGAGCATGACAAGGACGAGCACAAGACCACAGCGCCCATGCTCTGCACCTCGCCTGCTGAATTCCCCAGCCCAGCCCTGACTCACAGCCCAACCAATCGCCCTCCACTCCTTTTCTAAACGTTCACACCTGTTCCTGATAACACTGATGGACTTCACCTGAGTCCCGCCCCCACGGACGCTTTGTGTTCCCGGGGAATGAGGTGAGACTCCCAGGTGCCCCCTTGCTTGCCTACAACAAGGCCGACACAGACCCCTCGATCCCCTTTCTTCGTCTCGGACATGATCAGCTGAACTCTGTCCCCCACCGACCAAGCCGGACAGAATGTCCGCTGCCTCCACTTGACCAGACTTTCCTCGGGCATCTCTGGCAGGGCCTCCAAGCGCTGGTTTGTCCTTGAGCACTGGAAAAATGAACAGCCCCCTTTTAATGGCGCCTCCTGAAAGTCAGCCGACCTCAGAGAAAACCACTCCTGGATCCACTGTCATCCGTTCGTCCTCCTCTCCCTCACCCAGTTCTTTCCAGCCACGTTTGCTCCTCCCTATAAAGGAAAATCATTTTTCTGCCTGACCTTAGCTTGCAGACCTCACAGTTGGAGCATTCTCTTCATTTCGGTAGCCCTCCCCCATAGCGATAGCCCTCCCCCATAGCGGTA
>RJWJ010018042.1:0-32139 GCA_004363605.1 Indri indri
CAGGACAAGCCAGGGCCCTGCCACCTCCAGGGGTCTCCAGGACAGCTCTGGGCGGGCCCTGCACCCCATCTCTGTGCCACACCCACCAAGGGGCTCCCCGCCTCCTTCTCAGTCCCTGCAAGCCCCCTCCTCCCCAGTCTTTGAGAAACCAATTCCAGTCTCGAATCACCCCCGGCTCAGGACTCTGACGTTTTCCTCTGCGGAACAATCAAACTCAAGGCTGCCCCGGCAGCACCTGCCCCCTCTCCCCCCGCCCTGCCTTCCACCTCCTGCCTCCAGCCTCCCCGGCCTTGGAAACGGGAGAACAAAGCGGCTAATTCTCCTCCTTATCGAGGACCTGCCACGTGCCAGGCCCTTCAGACTCGCGCCAGCCCTGGGCGCGGGTGCCGTCCCTCCGCCTGTTTCACAGACAGAGAAACCGAGGCGAGCAGAGACACAGTGGGTTGGCCGAGGCCACCAGCCCACCTGTCTGCTGAGCCCTGCTCCTGCCTGGCCCTGCCCTGGGGCCTCCGTCCCCCTCCGGTCTCTGCCTGAGCCTCAGTGCCCATGAGGCCGTGCTGACCCAGCAGCTGTTCCCGCCACCACCCTCGGCACAGCGCCGTACCTGCCTGCTGTGTGTCGTCCGGCGTCTTCATCCCTGCCGGGCTGTGATGGCCAGGTGTGCTCGCTGCGGTTCAGGTGTGGCAGGACCTGGCACCACAGGCCCCAATTGTCCCGCAGGAGGTGGGAGTCGGGGGGAGAGATGGCAGCAACAGGCCCTGCGGGGCCAGAGCCACAGTGCCGGCCACGGTGCCTTTGGGAGTTTGTCTGGGAGGAGGGGTCACCCTGGCCCCCTCCCCCTCCCCTCGCTCTTCCTCAGGACAGTGTCCCCCCACCCCCGCCTCTCCGAGTCCTGCCTGCCCCAGGCCGCCCTGGAGAGACCCTCAGGCCCAGGACTGCCTGGGTTGGGAGAAAGGAGCTGGGTTTTCCCCTAAGACCCGGGTGCTCAGCCTGGAGGGCACCCCAGGGACTCGGGCCCAGGCAACAAAGAGGGCCTCAGGAAGCTGGGACCAGCCAGGGAGGAGACAGCAGAGCCGAGGGCACCGGGCAGATTCCAGACAGAAGCAAGCTGTCTGCCTCTGCCGCCCTGGGGACACGGAGCCTGGGCCCCGCCCCATGGAGTCTGCGCCGGCCTCAGCCGGCGACTCGTTTGGCCGACAGGACGTGGCGGATGTGACATCTGGGACTTCTGAGGCTAGATCACAAGCAGCCTCACAGCTTTTACCCGCCTCACTTGGAAATCTTGCCCCAGGGGACCGGCTTCCATGCAAGGCGTTTGCTCTCGCACTGAGAGGAGCCCGGGCCTCCCATGCAGAGAAGAGAGAACGAGGGCCACCGAGGCGCCAGGCACGAGGGCGAAGATGCCATCCTGGACGTGGCGGCCACAGTTGACACTACCTGGATCCGAGAAAAACCTCCCACTGAGCTCTTTCCAAACTTGTGACCCACAAAATCAAGAGCAAAATAAAATGGGTGTGTGAAGCCTTTTTGGTAGTATATATGTAACAACAGATAACTAGAAGATGATTGGGTACCGGGAAGTCAGGTGGTGCTGTAACAAAAACTTTAAATACAGGTCGTTGGCCCTGATCTTACACCATATACAACAATAAGTCAAAATAGAGTAAAGACTGAAATGTAAGGCCTGAAACTGTAAAACTAGAAGATGAACACGTCGGGGAGAGCCCCTTGACACCGGCCTTGGACATGATTTTTTAGGTACGACGCCCAAAGCTCAGACAACAAAGCAAGAATAAGCAGGTTGAACATCAAACTAAAAGGCATCTACACAGCAAAGGGAATAGTCAGCAGAATGGGAAGGCAACCCGTGGACCGGGAGAAAATATTTGCAAACCATGTATCTGATAAGGAGCTAATATCCAAAATACATAAGGAACTCAAACAACTCGATACCAAGGAAATAAATAACCCAATTTAAAAATGGGCAAAGGGCCTGGATAGACATTTCTCAGAGGAAGACATAGAAATAGCCAACAGGTATATGAAAGAATGCTCAACACCACTGACCATCAGGGATACGCAAATCAAAACCACAGTGAGGTGTCACCTCTCAACTGTCATCAGAAAGGTGAAGGTAACGGGCGTTGGCGTTGATGTGGAGAAAAGGGAACCCTTACACGCTGCTGTGGGAATGTAAACTGGCACAGCCACCAAGGAAGCAGTAAGGAGATTCTTCGAAAAGTTAAAAATAAACTACTATATGACCCAGCAATCCCACTGCTGGGTCTGCAGCCGAAGGAAATGAAATCAGCGTGTCAGAGACGTCTGACTCTCACGTCCGCTGCAGCATTCACCGTAGCGCCATACGGCGTCAACCAGCGTGTCCGTGAACATGTGAATGGGTAAGGACATGGGGTGTGTGGGGTGTACACGCAGCGGAACACCATTTAGCCAAGAAGGCGACCCTGACGTTTGCAACAACATAGACGAACCCGGAGGACATCATGCTACGTGAAATAAGCCAGACGCAGCAGGAAAAATTCTGCGCGACGTCTCTGGAATCCGTGCACACGTAGAAGCAGAGAGAGGAGCTGCAGGTAACAGGAGTCGGGGTGACGGTGGGGTGCGGCGGGTCGAAGGGCACAAAGTGTGGTCATGTGGGATAAATGAGCGTGGAGACCTTGCGAGCGGCACGAGGGCCGCAGTAACACCACTGCGTCCTGCACTGGAAATCCAGTAAGAGAACGGACGCCTGATGCTGGCGCCACACAAGAGTAACTATGTGAGGGTGGATGTGTTAATTAGCTTGACTGTCGTAGTCATTTCAGCACGTGTGTGTCTGTGGAACATCATGTCGTAGGGACAAACCCCACGGGTCACTGGTTTGGGGACCAGGTGGCGGCGAAGGCATCAGGGGCTGCTGGTGGGACTCTGAGGACGACGAGGACGCTGTCATCGGAGGCTGGAGGAAAGGCCCCTGTTAGATGGTGACCGGAAGTTTCGTGACACACAGCGGTAACGTGCTCACCACCCAGCGGGGCTGGCGGGGCCCTTCCAGGCCGAGTGCGGGACCCGCGGGCTGGCCCAGCGGCCGGTGATCCAACACAAGGCGCGAGAGGAGCTGGAGAAGGGACAGCTCCGCTCTCAGCAGAATCAGATTAAACATAAAAGACCCAGGGCTTGCTGGGCTCAGGGACGAAACCATCCCACCCTCAGGCTCTCTCAACAAGACTCTCAGTGCGCGGCGACTTCAGGGCAGGAGCGCGAGGCTGCAAGCCGGGTAACGGGGGGCTTTGTCCGGCCTCAGAAGGACGGGAGGCGGCGTCTGCCCTCTCGGCTGAACAAAAGAGCCTCTAAACCTTCACGGTGTGCCCCGCAGACCGTCCCCGCCAGACAGGGGGCTCCTAGGAGTGTCAGGCTGTTGTCCCAAAGCAGGCTGCCCGCGGTGAAGGAAGCTGGGAGGTGGCTCTTGTCTGACGCCGTCGAGTATCAATCTGTAAGAGCCACTCAAAGCTTTTAAGGAAACCGTAGCAGCGAGGTCCAAAAGGGACGGTGTTCTCAGCCTTCTGAGGCAGCAGGGGCAGTTCTCATGGCCAAGGGAGAGTGACTCAGACAACCAGACTGGAGCCCGGAGGTGGAGCCCAGGGCTGTGGGCGTCTTTCCTGGAAGCAGTAACTGGCAGCAGGTGCCAGGCGGGGCCCCGGGATCGCTCTGGGACCCACTGCAGCGCACTCCGCATTCTGCTTTGGTGGATGGGTGTCCATTCCGGTGACCCCGAGTCTCGTCATCAGAAGCTGGGCTGGTGGAGTCATGTTACTGCTCTCTGGGCTACAGGTCTTCAGCTCGGAGGAGCCGCTCCTGCCCCCAGGACCCTGTGTGCACCGGAGTTCGCTGGCCGAGGACGGGAGGCCCTGGACTTCCAGGCAAAGCCCAAACAGGCAGAACTGGTGGGGGTCTCGAGCGGGCCGAGTGCATTTTGTGGGGGCCTCCGCGAGGTTGAGCGTGTCTTGCATCCGGCAGGAATATAAACAACTCGTGACCACAGGGCAGACTGCGGCAGGTTGACGATGGATGCAGATTCTTTGCTCTCACTGAGAAAGGGAGGCTGATCCACCCCGACCTGGGCCTGCGCTGGCTTTGGTGACCGGCTTGGCCAACAGCATGCAGCAGGTGTGACGTCGGGGACCTCCGGGCTATGTCCTGCAAAGTGTGGCAGCTTCTGCCCTGCTTGCCCTGGGAAACCAGCTGTCACGTAAGAAGTTCAACCAACCGAGACGAACCTGCTGTAAGAAGCCCCAGCTGTGGGGAGGGCCTGGGGCAGAGAAGCCTCGTAGAGCAGAGACAGAGGGACACGCAGGCCCCACATGGAAGTGGAGAAGCCATTCGGAAGTGGCGCCTCCAGCCTCAGTCCCCCCAGCTGATGCCGGCTGAATGAGAGATGCACTGCCCAGCCACGCCTTCCCCAAATTCCTGGCCCACAAAAATGCAATAGCTGTTTTAAGCCATTAAGTTTTGGGGTCGTTTGTTCACACCAATAGATAACAGGATAGGACCCCCGCCAATGAGACGATCACAAATGCAGCAGAGGCATGGTGGGGCTTGCCTTCCTCCTGCCCTCAGACCCCGTGACCGCGTGTGGCAGAGGCAGGGCCGGCACGTGGATGGTGAGACACATGTTGCCCGGAGCCCCAGCACCTCGGCCAACAGCCTGACAACCTCCAGGCAGGTGACCGAAGCCACTCTAGACCATCCATCTCCCAGCCGACCCACCCCTGACCAAGACGCATGAGTGAGCCCAGCTGAGATCAGCTGACCAGACGGGAGGAGAACCGCCTCAGAATCATGAACAAAGGAAACAGCTGTGAGCCACTAAGATTGCAGGGGGTGTCTTGCACGAATTTTATGGTGTGTGAATTATATCTCAATAATTTTAAAAACTGTGAATAGAGACAGTGTCCGTCTGCCAAGGGCTCACATTCTTGTCATCAGGCTGTCCAGGTAGGCAGAGCCAGAGGCTGTGTCCAACCCACAACTGCCTTTAGGGAGGGGGCCCCAAGAGCTCAGCGGGTGGCTGCTGTGTGAAAGAGGAGACGGATATAAACAGTAGCAGATCAGATGCAGTCAAAGAGAGAATTACTAAATTAGAAGGTAGAAGTGAAGAAATTACACAGAATACATTTTAGAGTGAAAAGAGGTGGAAAATATAAAAGAGATATTAAGAGACATGGAGAACAGTTTGGGAAGTTTCTGTCAACCTATCTTCAAACTCAAGGATGTTTTCCTTTGCTGTGTCAGCCTACTCATGAGGCATTTATCATTTCTGTTACAATTGTTTTTTAATTTCTAGCATATCCTTGATTCTTACTTAGAGTTTTTGTTTCTCTGTTTAAATTACTCATTTATTTTTGCATGCTGTCTTTCCCCATTGGAGCCCTTAACATGTTAATCACAGTCATTCTAAATTCTATCATCCGTGTTATATCTGAGTCTGTTTCGAATGGTTGCATTATCTATTCAGACTGTGTTTTTTCTTATCCTTTGGCATGCTTTATAATTTTCTGCTGAAAACCTGACATATTGTATTGGGTATCAGGAACTGAGACCAACAGGCCTTTGGTGCAGGTTTATGTTAACCTGGCTAGGAGTCGTGTTTAACGTCTACTGTCGCTGTGGCTGCCAGAAGCCGCGAATTCAAGTGTGCTCATTTTTGTCTTCCTTGCTGCCTTGGGCTTCCGTAAGCACTGCTCCCTAGGAGAGTCTGTCTTTCCTGAAATCCACCGTTATGATGTGGGAGCCCTGTCGGGGTGCTGGGGTGGTGTGGGGCTTCCAATTCCTGTGACCCTGGGCTGTGACCTTCACAAGTGCTTCCTCGTGGGTACAGCCTGCTTCCCCCACCCCACGCCTTCCCCAGCTGTGGTGTTCCTATCTGTTTCATTGATGCTCTCTGGCCCTTGTTTCTGTGTCTGTGTTTGTCCTAAGATGGGACAGAAATGCTGGAGGGGCGAGAGTGGGGGGAACCCCATCCCCAGCTCAGTAAGGTCCCCTGGTGAACGGCATTTACTGTGAAGTCTCTGGGTGTATTTCACACAGTAACTCTTCCCAACCTGCTGCCAGAGACCAGGGGTCTTCTCAGACCATCACCACAAGGGCCTGGCTGGATTTCTGGAGGCAAAGCCCATGACAATGTGGGGCCCCCCAGCACTGCGGGCCCCAGAAATCTCTCCCTCTCAAGCTACTCCACATGCAGCCTCCAACAACTACCAGGGTTGCAGTTGAGCTGCTGTTGATAGTTTGTGGCTCCAGGTAACCGGATCTCAGTGTCCTGTGTTCACCGTCTCCTGGACATCAGGGTGAGGTTCGCTTTGCAGCCTCTGTCCTCCGATGGGTGCGAGGAAAGTCGCTGATTTTCAGCAAGTCCACATTTTCCCTGGTAAGGATGGGAGCAATGATTTCCGAGCTCTTTACATGTCCGAGCTGAAACTGGAAGTTGCATTTAGTTATCTGTTTGTGTTATTTTGTCCAGAGTTGATAACCATGGTCTACGGCAAGACCAGGCCCACTGGGGCTTCATTGGACATACAGAAGTGGAACTCCAGTGGCAACTTTTTTAAGTGGCAGCTTTTCTCACCTCAAAAATAAAGTCCATCCCCTCCAGCTTCCCGGCAAAGAACAAGTCACGCACAGCCTGGGTGACTCACGCTGGTGCTCAACCCTGGCAGCTGGTTAGCTAGGCGCACTCCCCATCCTGGAGACGGGGGCTCCAAGGAGTGGGCCGTGCACGGTGTGTGGCACCTTCACTGCGAGTCTCGTGACATCACTCCCCACCCCCAGCATCTGTGGCACCCTTGGGTTACGTCGGGTTCAATCCCTCCTGTGACTCCGTGGCTCTGGGGGCCCCTGTTTTGCAAACTTTTTGTTCCTGTTTCCTCAGTTCCGTGCCTGCCAGCCCTGAGCTCTGCCTCGTCGGCACGCGTGAGCCTTGGGGTCGGGTCTGCCAGCTGAGGGTCCCTCCTCCCATGAGCTGGGGTGGGGAGCAGGATGTCCAGGAAGAGGGGATGGAGGAGGCAGCCTGTGCTGGGGTGGGGGCCCAGGGGTGCCATTACGCCCCCGGATAGGAGGGGAGCAGGCCCATGAATCCACAGAGGGCCACTGGCTCAGTGGCCGTGGCCCGCTAGCCTCTCTTTCTTTTCTCTCCCAGGTCCCCACCCTGCGTCTCTGGGTCTTGCCCTTTCTCTAGAACTTGCCCAGAAGGTTAAGTTCGTCACCACGGCCTCCTCCAGCAGGGACGCAGTGCTTCTGCACAGGCCTCGCCTGCAGCTGGTCCCACAGGCGCCTCACCTGCCCCGCTCCTGGGCTCTGCACGGGGTGGGGGGAGGCAGCACCACTCCCTGAGTCCGGCAGCTCACAGAACCTTCCTGAGGCCTGCACAGCTGGGCCACGCCCTTTCCTGGGGGCTTGGATCCAGGCTCAGCCTCATGCTGGCTTCGGGCAGATGCAGCTTGGACTTCACCAGTGGGTGTCTGCGTGGCTGCTGGCGCTGTGAGCTGGTGGCTCTGTGAGCCAGCGCGTAGCCTCTGGGAAGCAATTTGCAACACATAGCGAGAATACCAAGGGATCCTCCACCAGGTAATTGCGACTCATTGGAAACCATCCTGAGAAAATTGCTCCACTGAGTGAAAATTTGCCTCTAAGGTGCCCTCACCAGTCATCTGGAGGGTGACGTGCTGGCGACAGCCTGGGCGTGCAGGGCGTGGAGTGGTCGGGCAGGCCCGTGCATCCATGCTGTCGAGCGGTGCCTGCGCAGCACGCGTGAAAAACCTGGAGACTTCCCCGCAACGTGAGCAACGGGTGTACGACAGAAGGGAGAACAGCAGAACACAGAGACTGGTTGTACCGTGAGCGCGACGCCAAGTGTGCCTGCGTGTGGACGCCGGCTGGGAGGGAACATGCAAGTAATTCATCCACATGTTTACTCAACAAATATTTATTGACCAGCGACTTCACACAGACACATTCTTTACGCTAAAGATTCAGCAGGAAGCGAAACGCAGACACATTTCTCTGCTCACGTGGAGCTCGCACCTAACGGGAGGAGCAGAAACAAACACGTGGCACATGGTGGGGGTGATCGACGCAGGGAAGGAAAACGAAGCCAGGGTCGGGGGAAATGGGGGAGCAGAGAGACCCCGAGAAGGTGGCGTCAGGCAGACTCCCGCTAGCGGAGACAGGTCTGTGCGGCACTCTCCCCACCCTTGTTTGGGGTCTCCCGGCTGATGCCTCCTCTGGGAGCTGCTCAGCTCCGGGCCCCAGGCTGAGGTGTGTCCCGGCACCTGCCCAGTGCAGCTCATGCGTGTGCAGCTGGCACCACCTGCCTCTGAGGGCAGAACCTGGGCTTTGTGCACCTGGGACCTCTGCACCCGAGAGGAGCCCAACACGGCTTGGGGAAGTAACTTCAAACTCACTGCAAACTGGGTGGTCGGGGGGGACCCTGCGGAGCCTGGCGTGGAAGGAGCTGGAAGCTCCGTGGAGGGTGGGAGCGTGGCTGGTAGGATGCAGACCTGCGCTGGGAGCTGGAAGGTGCCAGATGCAGAAGAGAGGAAGCAGGCCCAACTCCAGCCCAGGGTCTTCCAGGGGCTCACGGAGGCAGGCTGATGGGGGTGGCCTCCAGGACCAGGAGGGATGACCTTGCCCTGAGTGTGCCACCCACAGTCGGGCAGTGGCCAACACAGCCCTGCTGGACGATCACCCATGTGGCTTTGGGCAGATGCCTGCCCACACCCCCTCTGCCAGGGCCATGAGCCTGTGAGCTCCCCTCACGCCCCCAGCTCCCATCACGGCATCTGGCACCAAGTACATGCTCCAGAAACCCATGTGGAACACGGGACGCGCCCTCTTGCCAGAGCGGGTCACAGTCCCCTGTCTGGCTTAGCGCAGCAGGAGGGGCCCCCTGGGAGGAAGAGGCGGGAGAAGGCAGAACTTCTCGTGGGAGACGGGCCAGGCCGTTGCTGGGACTCCCCCCACCCCTTACCCCCAAACCCGCAGCCAAGTCCCTGAGGGGCAGAAAGTCTGAGCGACGGTCTGGATTATCCCACAGACGGGGAACCCAGGCCCAGGGAGGGAAGGCTCTCGCCCGAGGCCACACAGCAAGCCCAGAGCAGCAGCCCCTCGGCTCCATCCCGCCTTCCACCTCCCTTCCTCTGCCGATCCTTCTGGAAAGTGGGTGTCGGGAGGTGTTAGCCTCAGGGACGGGGACCTGGAGTGGGAGGATGAGGATGGCCGGGCGTGTGGCCTGCCCCAGCGTGACCCTGCCCTCTGCTCCATTCAGGCCTCTCTGCCCTCCCCACGCTCAATGCTGTGCTCTGCACAAAGGAGCCTGGTGGGGGTGACAAGGACTTGGAGCTGTGGCCGCAGCGACACCTGGCAGGTTGCCTGGCAGCACAGCAGAGAGACCCCAGCCCTCCGGGGGGAGGACGTCACTTTGCCTGGGTGACAGGGGCTGATGCCCACCACGCACCTTCCTGGGCCCCGCAGACAGGAGCACCGGGGTCTGCGCAGCCCATTGGGGAGCTGGTGGGCCTTGGGGGGCCGCTCGCCCCAGCGCCTCACCCCATCAGGCAGCCTGCCCGCCCCGCGTATGGGTGCAGACGGCCTTACTCCCTGACTGATTGCAGCCCAGCGGCCCTCTGCCATCCGTCCGGGAGCGAAAGCGCTCGAGCCGGCGCTGTGGAGCAGGACCGTGGTGTCTGCCGGAGCCTCTTCCCAGGCGTGTCTCTCACCAGCTTCTGTGCCTCCCCCAAGAGGCCTCCTGCCTGCCCCGCCCCTCCCCGAGCCGAGCAAAGGGCCAGGCCCACTCTGCGGGTTTCTTCAAGCAGATTCAGCACCGGCGGGCGGACAGCGCCGGGCAGGCTCACCTCCAGGCTCGGGTTCAAATTTGTGAGTGGGAGTTCCCGGCAGGGCTGGCAGGGCGGGAGCGTGAATTTCCCGGTCAGAGGGCAGGTGCAGGGGCAGCCCGCGTAGTGGCCCGAGAAGTTAGTCCAGGGCCCGGAGTGTGGCGCTCGGGCGAGGCAACGTTCCACGCGCCCACGGGAGCCCCGGCTTCCTCGTGGGGAAACGGCGCGGTAGCTGCTCCCCTTTCTGCCTCTGCCTCAGTGAGACGCAGCGGCGCCAGCTGAGTGTCCAGGCCCCTGGGGACCCGGACGGGCCTTTGTAAAACTTGACTTTCCCCCACCTGAATTTCAGATCCCCTCAGCTCTGACAGTGTCCAATAAATAACTCCGCCCTGCGTGAGTGATGGCAAACCCCAGAACGGCTTTAATTCTGCAGAGCAATAAATTAAACGCAATGTCTGCCTCGTGTGCGCGATTAAACTCTTTTTATAGCATTTCGTGTTCTTTATGACTGGACCACCGCACCGCGCGGAATTCTTGGCAGAGTCCCCTGCAGGCAGTGGCTCTCCCAGGCCCGGGGCCCGGGGGCAAAAGCAGCCAGGCCTCTGCCGGACGAGCCCCCGGAACCCAGACCTGGGCAGCGAGGTCCAGGCTGCTGAGCCGGGCCGACCTGCTCCCCCAGCCCGCGGCGGCTCTGCCCGGGTTTTCCATCTGGGCATTTTCCTGTTCATATTTTTCTGTTTTTTTCTCCTCCGCTGTCTGGCCTTCATGTGCATTAAACGTTTTTTATCCCTTATTTTTCCTTCTCTACTGGTTTGGATATTATGCACACTATTTACGTTATTTTAGTGGTTCTTACGGTCTGAATGTTTGTGTCCCCCAAAATTCAGGTGTTGAAACCCAGCCCCCAGTGCAAGGGTATCAAGAGGTGAGGCCTTTGGGAGGCGATCGGTGCCCTTAGAGGAGAGGCCAGAGGGGGTTTGTTCCCCTTCCTCCGCAAGAGGACGCAGCGGGTGGGACCCTCCCGTCGATGGGGGAAACAGGCCCCGCCAGGCACAGAATCTGCCGGTGCCTTGATCTTGCACCTCCGGGTCTCCAGACCTTGTTTACAAAGCGCCCGGCGCTCTGTTACAGCAGCTCAAATGCATCGAATGCACCGAGACAGTGGTTTTTCGTAATTTTAACGTGCTGATTTACAAAGTCGGAAGTTAGCCAAAGATTTTAGCCGATTCAGTAAAGCAAGCAAGGAAACAAATGCATAAGGAAAGAAAAGAGAAAACACTGTCGTCGTTCACAAATGACATGATTGTTTACGCAGAAGGGGGAAAAGGCTAACGTTACTTAGAATTGATAAGACGGTTTAGCAAGTTTGCCGGATACAAAATAAATATCCCAATCCAACTGCAATTCTATGCAATCTCAATCCATGCCAACCAATTTCTATACCAGCCACAGTCAGTCAGAAAACATAAATTTTAAAATGTCATTTACAGTAGCAACCAAGAATATTAGGTCCCCAGGAATAAAACCAACAACGTGTGCACGCACTTTATGGGAAAAACTACGAAAGCTTTACTAAAGAAGACTTAAGGAAGAGGAGAGATGTATATTTCATAAAGAAATATACTGTGTTTTTCATCAGCATCTTCGTTTTCCCCAAACTGATCTAAAGATTTAACACGCTCACAACAAAAACCCCAAGAGGCCTCTCCATGAAACTTATTAAACTGATTTTTAACTGTATGTGGAACAGCAAAGGCCTGGGGTTAGCCCAGACACCCCCGCAGAGGAAGAGGAAGCTGGAGCCCGCGCCACGGCACACCCACGCCACGGCAAAGCCACCAAACTGCGTGGCGAGGGCGGGCGGGGACACGGAGACCAATAGGAGGTGACTGACGATCAGAAGCAGACAGATTTGTGGGACCGTGACACAGTGACAGGGCAGGTCGGCACAAAAAGGGCGAGCTTTTTGATAAGGCGCTGGGAAGCTTACCCACATCTTTAAAAAATAATGAAAACGAATCCCTACCTCACCTCGTCCTTGCAAATAGTCCCAAGTCGTTAAAGACTTAAACATAAAAGACAACTGAAAAGACTGCTGAATGGGAAATGATTTCTCAAGACCCAAAATGAGCAAATCGCAAAGGAGAAGTTGTAACAAAGACATTTTCATTAAAATTAAGAAATTCAGTTCAGCAAAAGAAACCGTTTTAAAGGTGAAAAGACACCGCGCAGGCCGGGAGGCAACATCTGCAACACGCCCAGCGACACAGGAGGCTGCAGAACACACAGAGAGTTCTATGAGTCAGCACGGGACGGCGGGGATCCCCGCGGAAAACGTGGGCCAAGACGGGACCCTGAGGACACACGCAGGTTCACGGACACCGGGAGGAAGCCCAGCCTCTTCAGCAACGCAGGAAATGCCTTTCGAAAACCCTCTCGGGAATTCCGTGATCCTGGACTGGGCATACGGGTCTCACTTTCCTTCCAAACTCCGCTAAAACTACAGTCGTGAGATTTTTTAACGACATAAACCCTGAAGGAAGGAGAGAACAGACCGGGAAGGGGGGAGGGGAGCTTCCTTTATGACAGTCTGGACCCCAAACAACAAACAGTAAACACTGAACACAAACACAACAACAGTTTGGAAGCTGAAAGGCAGACAGACACGTGGCAACTGCCTTGGCAGATTGGAGCAAGACGAGCCCTGCGCCAGCGGGGAAAGCTGCGAATGAGCCTGGTTTGTTCCCAGGAATATTCAAGATCCTGGGACTGGCAGCAGCAGGTGTCTCTAGGACCGGGGATGACGTGGGGGTGGCAGCAGAGCCGGAACTGGGAGACCACATCACTAGCCACTGAGAAGCACAACTCAGGTCAGGATGAGATCTCGCTATGCCCCAGCAGAACACCTGAAATAAAAATTTGCGATGCACCGAGTGCCGGTGAGGACGTGGAGAAACCGGAGTCACCACACATTGTGGGTGGGAGCGTGAACGGGTCCAGGCAGCCTGGAACGTCATCTGGCAGCACCTTGTACAGCCAAACGCTGACCCTGTGAGCTAGACTTGCACTCCTGGTCATTTACCCTGAAGAAATTAAAACTTCCATGCATGCATAGAACCTGTATACTTCTGCTCCAGCAGCTGTATTTGTAATAGCCAAAACCTGAAAACAACCAGAATTCCCCACAGGAAGTGCACAGTTAGGCAAATGGTCGCAGTTGACAATGAGAAGGAGCGGTCGCTGGCGCGTGTGACGACCGGGAGGGCTCTCGACAGGGACTTAGCTGGGGAGACGATCCCAAAGTCCACCTGCTTCACGACTCCACTTACGTAACACTCTCGAAATGACAAAATGCCAGGGACTGAGAAAGGTCAGTGCCATCTTCCCTCCGGAAAGCAGGAGGGACGCAGAGGGACTTCCCGGGACGGGGGTGGAGGGAGGTCCCAGGCGCACGGGCAACCGGCCGGGCGGGAGCAGCTTCCCGGGAACCTGGAGGGCTGCCACGCGGGGCTCGCTGCCCACCGACCGTCTTTTATCCCCCTTACAGCACAGAATCGTTCCCGCCAAACGAGGGTGTACACCAAGAATAAGGATGACACGGACGGGACCCAGGAAACAGGGACCCTCACCAGGCAGAAGCTGGCACAGGCCAGAGAGAAAGAGACCTCTGGGCAGAGGCTCTCCAGGAACAAGTGATGTGGAAAAGTACAGAAAAATGATATTTGAAGGTGTGGGAAGAATTAGTAATAGGTTGAGAAAAAATTAAGCAAATGAAAAAGCAAAGCGATTGATAACTTTAGGAAACACAGAAAGTAAAAGAGGAAAGAAGGCTGCGGTATCTGCAATGCTCGGCTGGCTACAAAGGCTACACAGAGAGACGGGGTGTAAATGTACAAAACCGAGTTCACCAAACACCGTAAAGTAGCTGTGTTGGGAGAGTGGAGAGCGGATGAACACCAGGGCTAAATTTTCATCCACTATAATAGGAAAAATTTTAAATTATGTCCCAAACTAATTAATCGAAAGGTAGTGGTATATACACAATGTTTAGAAAAACGCGGATGCACGTGCAGGAAAGAAATTTTAAAGGCCGATGATGGCTGATTCTAGAGGTGAGAGTCGAGGGTGGTGAACCACCGTGTTTTGATACAAACCTTTCAGTGCTGCAGGGGTTTTGCTGTTTAAGGCGTACAGAAGTTCGACAGTACACAAGTAATCGGATTAGATCGGATTGGATTTAAACTGCAGTCATTTGTCAATTCAAAATAAAATAACAAGCTACCATTTTACAACAACCAAATTTGCCCAAATTGAAAAGTGGATCAAACCCAGGCAGCAGAAGGGGTGGGGGCAGCAGGGACTCTTGGCCACAGCAGCGGGAGTCACAGTCGCTTTGGAAAACAGCTCGTCACACCTGGTAAAGGTGACTTGCAGGTACCCAAAGCGCCAGCAATTTCTCACCCGGGTGACATCTCCAGAGGCTCCCCACCTGGCAGAAGGTGACAGTACCTCCCGGTAAGGCTGCTCCAGGCTGCGGGCCACCCACCCCGCCCGGCACAGGTGCTCGGGGAGAGCGCAGCTCCGGCCATGGCACTCTGTGCCTAATCCGGAGCCGAGCATGAGCGTGCGCACCTGCGGGTTGGCGCCGGGCTGTTCACGTAGCGCTGTGATGGTGGAAGCCTGGAGACAATGTAAGTGTCCACCGACACAATGAACCGATGAGCGAATTGTGATACACTCCAGCAACGAGGTACCGGACAGCAACGAGGACCAGGGAACCGCACCCGAGCATCCGAATGGACACTCTGTGCGTGTAACTCTGCGTGGAGGGGGCGAGACGCGGCCATGGCATGAGGAAGACAACTCCGTTCACACAAAAGCCACAGACAGCTAAAACAAACAGTGTGTTACTTGGGACACAACTATGAATGGCACAAATGATAAAGGAAACGAGGAAAAGAGTGACACAGACAGGGTGAGCCTTCCCCGGGCGTCGGGGGGGTGGGCGCCGCGGTCAGAGGGAGCGAGCGGGGGAGGTGGCCGCACGGGCGCTTGCGTCATTGCTGTCAGCATTACTAGTCATTAAGCTTATAAATGTGCCCGATACGCCCCGGATGTGTGATGCGTAAAATGTTAGCAGAGTTAAAGTGACCCGCAAATCGTCGATTCTGCAGCCCGTTCACGCCCCGCCCAGCAACATGGGATCAGAGGGCTCCGGCTCCCACCACCCACCGCCGGCGCGGCTGTTCAGGCCTTGTGCTTCCATCTTGTTCTTCCCGCCATACGTTTGTGTCGCTGCTTCACGTGTCAGCGTTCGCTCTAATGCACCCACACGCTTAGCTGTCCCGCACTCGCTGTTCCTCCTACCATGTCAGAGCGCCCTCCTGGACCGTGTTCTCTCCTCTAAAAGCAGGCTCTGTTGTCAACGGATTCCTTCCACTTTTAGCTGTGAACATCCTTATTTCTTCCAGGTCTCAAAAATATTTTTTCTCAGGCATACCATTCTGGGTCATGCATAGATGACTAGTTGTCCCCAGTATCTTGGTTCTCCTTCTTGAGTAATAGAATCCACAATTTTCAGCCGAGCAGGTGGCTATCAGGAAGAAAGGCTACATTTCCCAGCCCTGTTTTCAGTGATGTCTGGCCTTGAGACTAAGTTCTGGTGATAACATACAAGAAGGATTTTTGTGTGTTCTTTTTGGAGAGCCCAGGGCCTGCACCCCACCTCCCTGCTGGTGCTCTACCATGAGGCTCTCTCTTTTTCATCCCTGATGTTGGAATGTGGTGCAATGGCTGGAGCAGCAGCAGCCACGCTGGACCACGCCGTGGCCTCAGGAATAAAAGCCACACACGGTGTATCAGCAAGACAGAAGGAGCCGGGGTTCCTGATGCTGAGTGTAACACGACAGCCCTGGACAGCCCACTGTGAAGTCACGATTATTTGCAGGCATTCTGTTACATCCAGCAGAGCCTAATTCTGATTAGGTATAGGACTGGGGGGGGGGCAGCAGAAAATCCCCCAAAAATGAGCAGCAGAACCACTAAGGGCCATCACTCCCCACACACCTGGCTGGGTGTCCTACGCCTGTTGGTGAGTTAATCTTCACAGAAGCCCTACAAGGGGAACACATCCCCCATTTATCAGCAGGAGAAACCGAGGCCTGCAGAAGGTATATGGGTTACTTGGTGTTGCATTGCACACAGTGTGCCCTGGGTTCCACGGGGACAGCGCTCTCTGTCCCTCTCTAGATCCCTTTGTCTGTGGACAGACAGCACCGGGCCATCGATGGGATGTCGGTAGACATGTCAGGGTGGGTTCCCCTCTGTGGTCCTGGCATTTGGGAACGGAAGGCCACCAAAGACCCAGAGCTAGGCTGGGTTCTGGTCTCAGGTCCCCAAAAACGCTTCGCTCCACAGCGACCCGCTTCCTCTTCCTGCACCCGGAGCAGGGGTCTGGGCTCCAGGCCTGTGGCCACCCCCAGGCAGCAGAGGACACCCCGGGGGCTGGGCGGGGAGGGAGGGGACCCTGGCCCAAGGGCGGGGAGGAGAGGAACCGGAGCAGTTTCTGCTACAGCTCTGTGCCCACTCGCTGCGCCCCTTTGCAAGCCCGCCTGTCCCTGTGGGCTGGGCCTCCGCTTCCGCACTGCAGGGGCAGGCGTGGGCATCCCCTCTCTGGGCCTTTCCTGCTCCCGTGCACCTGGGCTGGGCTCCGTGCCAGGCACGAGGGGGACTTGACGGTGTGTGGGAGCCCAGGGCTGGGCACGGTGACCCGGGGCAGCCAAGGGAGCCTCAGGGGGCGGGCCTGGGTCCCCATCCCGTCACCAACATGCCAACCCACTGTCATGTTGGACAGCTCCCTTTAAGCCCCTGAGCCTGTTTCCTCGCACAGGAGACAGTCTAAGTCGGGGGTCCCACACAGCATGGCCCCACAGAGGGGCCCTGGGTACACGGCAGCCCTGCGGTGGGCACATCCTCACTGGTAGCTGCCCCGAAAGTGCCCACAGCAGCGCACACGACACAGCCGGGTGAGGTCACGGAGGGTCAGCTTGGGCCCGGGGGAGGGGAGGGTGCCCGGAGCTGGTTTTGGGTGTGACCACCCAACACAGGGTGCAATGAGCACAGACTCACGCAGCAAGGAGCGGGCGGCAGGAACAGGCAGGTCTGGGGACCATTGTGTGTGCCAAGGGCCCTGGGTGGGCTGGGATGAGACCACCCCATACAGAGAGGAGAAGTGAGCTGGGGAAACTGAGTCACCCTGCCAGGAGCAGCCATCCCAAGGCCAGGGGCCCGGGGCACAGGCTGGCGGGTGTTTGGCCACGAGGCTCCCTCTGGGCCGCGCAGGCTCCGTGACATCCTGCAGCTTTTGTCCCGGGATCTATTTTTCATCAGATTGACATTAGAGTCCCTTCACACGGCGCTCTCCGGCGTCAGCAAAATAAAGATGCAAATAAATCCCCTGACCCGGCTCCCGGGGCCGCCAAATAACGCACCGCCTCCTGCCATCCTCGCCACACACGGCGGCTTTGAATTTTAAATTTCATTTTCCCATCGCTTTTCAATAAATGCTTTTCCCAGTGATGTCTCGAGTCGTGACCTTATAATGCCCGAGTTAAAAGGCAGTGTCTTGTTTCCAGCTGCAGATAATTTACTTTTGAATGGTCCAATTACACGGCAGCCTGGGCCCTGCCGGGCTGCGCGGGGACGCCGCGTTTGCCGGGAGATAATGGTGTCGCTGCAACACATCTGCTCGCTGACCTGGGCCGTCCTCTGGGCGGCTGCCGGACGAGGCTCTGCCTAAGGAAGCCCTGACAGGCACGGCACCCGGTGCCTCCCTGGGGGACCCTCCCTGCAGCCCAGGGACAGGGGCCCTGTTGGGCGTGACTGTCGCCTGGCCCCCGCGAGGGCTGCCTGCCCTGGGTTCCAACGCAGCGGCGCACTCAGGCGTGCGGAAGGAGACAGGAACCCGTGTAACGGCGTCCCTTCTTGAAAGAAGCGTAAAATGGCAAAATTGGAGCAACTGCTAGCCCTGATTTGATACGGTTGTAACAAGGGGCTTTGTGAATTTTCCATTCGTGTAGCATAAAATCCGAATTGACGTAAACTATCTGTGCCTCCCAACTTCTCAAAATGGAACATTCAAGCTTTCCTCTTCCGTGGTATTTCTCCCCTTAGCACGAAGACTGGTTTCCGGGTGGTTTTGCATCAAGGAACGCCTGCGTCCGGTGGCCCTGGTGGTCCTGCACTAATGCCAGGAGAAAATCCCGGATGCTCCTTACAGCAGCCCGGGGACAGCACTGGGCAGGTGTCCTCCCTGCGGACGGTAGGATGTGTCTGTAACCAGAAACGAGCGGCCCCCGCATTTCAAACAAAGATACTTTTCCCTTGGATTTCTCTTACAATAAACCTAACAGATGACAATTTACAAAGGACCCCCCATGGAAAGTACGTGGCAGGTCACGGTGCCAGCATCGGGCCCTGGACCGCTGGTTCTGTGTTTTGCAACAGGGACGGTTTCCACGTGGCCGTGTCATCACCCACAGGCACTTCCAGGGACGGGAGAAATCCTTCACCGGGTGCAGCTGGGGTCGAATCTGTCCTTGCTCCCAGAGACCCGAGGACAGCGGGCACCTGAGGGCAGGCAGGGAAGGGGCGGAGGGCCCCGGGAGCAGAGGGGGTGCAGGGGTGCTCGGCTAGGCCCACCTCCCACCACCTTGCTTCTTGGCACCTCTTCAGCCTGGGCTGGCCCCCGCAGCCTGCAGCGTACCCCTCCCTATAAATGCAGCCACCCCGGCCGCAAGCCTGTCCTCAGCCCCTCATGTGCAGGGACCCTGGGGAGGCAGCTCCGGGTCTCTGGGCCCAGCCTGGGGCAGGCGGCCATCAAGGTGGGGTCTTCACGGCTCAGTCTCGACTCTTTCAAATCCCCGTGGGAGAGGCTGCCCCGTCAACCACTACGGCTGACCAATCGCCGGTTGAACGCTCGCATCTGGGACGCTGCATGCATCCGGGTGCACTGAAGCCGGCTGCGCACTCCCTGCTGCTCCTCCCGGTGGGAGGCGGAGTTTCTCTCCCCAGGGCCTGGAGTCCGAGCTGGCTCTCCACTGGCAGAGATGAGCTGTGCCCTGCGGCTGGCTGCGGCTGGCAGGACAAACGGCCTCTGCTGCGTTTCGATGGCAGCAGGGCGGAGCCAGGGGTGGGTCAGGGACAGGGGAGGTCACAGGACCCCACCAAGGTCCTGGGGGGCCTCTGGCTGACTTGGAAGGGAGCGGGGTCCCCTGATTCCCAGTGGGCGTGGGGGCACTTCCTCCCCATCCGGATGTTTCCTTTGAGCCAGAGAAGGCAGTTGGTGAGCCCTCAGCTGCTGGTCCCTTGGGGGTCCCTGACCTTCCAGGCCCCTGGGAACACTGAGGATAAGCTGGGGCTGTCTCTGCCCCTCTCCCTCGGGGGTGTGCTGCCCCAGGGTGAGGTGTCCTCCAGGGCCCAGCTCTGCCTTAGCCAGGCTGCCTGGGCAGGGAGGGTCAGGGCACCCAGTTCAGGGCTTCAGTGTCAGCAAAGCCCACGCCCTCCCGCTCCTGCCCGACAGGCCAGGCCTCGCAAGCCAGGCTCCCCAGACTGCTGCTCCCAGGAAGACGGGGCCACAGCGAAGGCGGCTGTATTCCAAGGCTTCCCAGGGTTGACGGGAGAGCCCGTGTGAGACCCGGGCCACATGCACATGTCTGAAACGAGGACCTTGTCCTGCAGGGACCGTCAGAGCCAGCATGTTGAGTGGAGAGGGGAGAAGCCCCACTGAAGGCTGGGGCGTGGGGGCTGGTGTCCCTGCCTGTCCCACCACACAGGTGTGCGCAGGTGGAGGGAGGCGTGACAGGGCAGAGCCTGCACGTGAGAGTTCCTGCAGGGGAAGCATCCTCCAGAACGTTCTCTCTGGTGCTGCAGGGCTGCCTTGCGTCTCCCGGGGGCTCTGCAGGCCCACCTCCTGCTGCCTCCAGGGTCCAGATTCCCCAGCTCATCAGACGACACTAACCCCTGCTCCAAGCTCTGCCCACAGGAGCTGCCGTTCCTGCATCCGGGCTGGGCCTGGAGCCGGGCAGGACGGGCCACTGTAAGTTTCTCTTCCCTTAGGGGCGGCTCGCAGACATCCCGGCCAGATACATGCAGCTGGCAGGCACCTGAGCCCACCTGGTGCAGGTGAGACGCACGGGTCCCAGAGCGGGAGGGACCTACCCCAGGCCGTGTTGCATGCTGGGAACATGCTGACCTGGCCTTTCCGAATAACAGTGGGTGGAAGGGAACATCAAGCCAGCTGGGGTCAGAGGTCAGGGCAGGGGCACTACCTGGTGGGCAGAGAGGCAGGTGTGCAGAGGGGGCGTTGGTAACCACGGGACTCCGACATGGGGTCCCCTGCCAGGCCCGTGGCACCGTCCAGCCATGCTCCTGGTTCTGCCGTCCGCTCCCTCCGCAGCCTGGACCGGGCCCTCCAGGGACTGCCCTTTGCAACCTGCATCAAAGTCAGGCCCTCAGCCCCTCCTCTCCGTCCCCCAAGTCCCCAGTTACGGCGGCCCTCAGGCTTCCTCTGAGATGCCGAGACCCTCCTGCTCAGAGCCCCACAGGCCCGCCCGAGAGCCCTCCTTGAGTGCCAGGCTGGGACGCCGCCCCACTCATTCTCAATGCCACCCACTGCGCACTCGTCCTCTGGGTTCCACGCCACCACCTCCCTCCCCTGGAGCGTGGGGTGACTGCTCCAGCCATGCGCAGGGCCCAGGGGCAGGGTCCTCGCCATCCACAGCCACCCCCGCTGACCCTCAGAATGCCTGGCCCCGGGGGATCCTGGGCCCTCGAGGGCAGGGCCCACCAGCAAAGGCGCAGACTGTGCGCCCAGGAAGGTCCCTGAACGAATCTCTTCTTGCCGTGGCCTGAGACGACCAGGCCGGCTGGAGGGACCATCTGAGCGACCCCTGAGCTGGGTGTTAGGGAATCCGTCTCTCCAGCTCCCACACCCCCAGCTCAGCCCCAGGCCCTCACCAGCCTTAGTTATTTTCTCCCTCATCCTACAAAACTCAGCTCGGAGAAGAAACCTGGGCTCACCCCCCTCCCGGGCTGTGCCCCTGCAGACCCTCCTTGGCCATCGGAGTAGCTGGCAGTGCCAGCAGCCCCCAGGACGCTGTCATCAGGACTGTCTGCCCTCCCTTAAGGCCCAAGAGGCCCCTGGCCCTGAGAACAGTTAGCCTGGGCAGGGTCGGGACGGGGGTTCTTGTCTTCGCGTTTCAGTTTCAACATCTGCTGAGCCAGAGATAGGAGCACAATTCATAGCCACAGAAGTGCCAAGGGCCTTAAGACACGTGAAAAGAAGCTCAGCTTCCCTCATAATAGGAGACGCGCAAATTAAAATCATGCCTAGGGGCATGTGCCACCTATCCCACTGGCAAAAATCCAAAAGCTTCATAACACATTCTGGGTGACAGCACATATATTTACAGCATGGTTTAACGAATATTTTAAGACCACTGTTGAGACCTGCTGCTCAGAAAAAGATTCCTTTCAAAATATCCCTGCTCACTGACGACACACTTGGTCCCCCAAGAGCTCTGATGGAGATGTGCAAGAGACGAATGTTGTTTTCATGTCTGCTAACGCAACACCCATTCTGCAGCCCGTGGATCAGGAGCGATTCTGACTTTGAAGTCTTATTATTTAAGTACGTTTCGTAAGGCCACAGCTGCCATAGACAGTGATTCCTCTGGTGGATCTGGACAAAGTACATTGAAAACCTTCTGGAAAGGATTCACCACTCTAGATGCCATTAACAACATCTGTGATTCACAGGAGGAGGTAACAACATCAGCACTAACAGGGGTTTGGAAGAAGTGGATTCCAACCCTCACGATGACTTTGAGGGGTTCAAGCCTTCAGCGGAGGAAGTCGCTGCAGATGTGGAGGAAACAGCAAGAGAATGAGAATCGCAAGTGGAGCCTGAGGGTGGGACTGAATTGCCGCGATCTCAGGATAAAACTAGAACAGATGAGGGGTTGCTTCTTATGGGTGAGCAAAGAAAGTGGTTTCTTGAGATGGAGTCGACTCCTGGTGAGGACGCTGTGAACACTGTTGAAATGACAACAGAGGATTTAGAACATTCCATAAATGCAGCTGGTAAAACAGCAGCAGGTTCGAGAGGATTAATCCTATTGTGAAGGAAATTCTACTGTGGATAAAATGCCACCAAACAGCATCGCCTGCCGCAGAGAAATCCTTCGTGAAAGGGAGAGTCGGTCGATGCGGCAAACTTCCTTGTTGTCTCATTTTAAGAAATTGCTACTCCTTCCTTATTGGGTCCAAAAGGAGAAAAAAGAAAGGAAGGAAGGAACTGCCGCAGCCACCCCAACCTTCGGCGACCGCGCCCTGCTCCGCCGGCAGCATCGACGCTGAGGCCAGACCCCACACCCAGCAAACAGGCGAAGACCCGTCGAAGGGCAAGACGGCCGTTAGCATTTTTGACAATAAAGAATATCTGCACTAAGGTATGCACGCTGCTTTGGGGGCATAATGTCATTGCGTACTTAATATTCTGCAACGTGGGGTGAACACGCTTTGTGTGCCCTGGGAAACCAAGTGTCGATAATTCGTGTGACCTGCCTTGCTGCAATCTTTCCTTCACCGCAGGGGTCTGGAACCAAACCCGCGCTATTCCCCACATGTGCCCATACGAGGCTGAGACAGGGGCCGTCCCCTTCGAAAGGGAAGAACAGGAGCACGTCCAGGCCTGGTCAACAGCGGGTACAAACTCGGCCAGTTTCCGCCACTCCGGGAGCTCGCTCTCCTCCCTGGGGCGGTTTCCTAATCTGGGTTCCCCTTGCTCCAGGCTACACCCCCTGGGAGTTCTGTCCTTGTGCAGAAGGCATGACCCATATTTGCAGGAGAGCGACTTTCTCCACCCATTTTCTTCCCAGAAGCCTCTGGTCCGCGTTGGAGGCGTTTTCACCAACAAAACCCCTTGACAGTCTGTGGGTTTCTTATGCATCTAACTGAAGTTTGCTCCATATCCCAAAGCCATGTCCCTGTTCTTTTGTGAGACAGGTCTTTCTCTGTCTTGGGCCAAATGGGGGTCTGCTGAGGAACAAACCCCCAGGGGTCGAGACTCCCTTTTGTCTGGCTGCGAGGACCCGCCAGGCACAGCCTTCCATCTGCCCGGAGCCCTAGCCAGGGCCTCCCACAGCACATCCCGACTCCACCTGTGCCCAGGTTTCAGGTCACTCCACGCATTTTTACCAGCTGGAGAGACGGGGGCGAGTGACGGCTGCGTCTCCAACCGAGCGGGTCCTGGGCCTTCCGTGCTGACGTCCTGCCTGCAGCCCGAGTGGGCCCGTGCCAGCTGCCTCCCCGTGCCCTGGCGCCTGCAGCAAGATGCTAGCGGGCACTTTCACACCCCATCTAGAGACCTCTTCAGCCGGCCCCACAAGGGCACTACGCACGTCTTTTACCTTCCAAGGCACCGTGGGTGACAGTCTCCCACTCGCTCCTAAGTGACGAGGGTCACTCTCCCTCCCGCCTCCAAGGGTCCTTTGCTCCCTTCCCAGCCCCCACCCACCCTCAGGGCCCAAGGCCAACGTCACGTGTCTCAGTTTACTGAGGTGCCACATTCTGCCACCTGCCGTCCCCGCGTCTGGACTGCCCGTCCATGGCTACGAGACAAATCACCGACACGCGGCATGTCGAGTGACAACGCTCTATACCTCTCACAGTGCGGGTCCCCTCGGGCTCCCCGGCCGGCCTCACCTGGACATCCTCACCTGCACACAGCTGGGGTGGTGGGTCCAGGCTCAGCGGGAGTGCCTGGGGCCACTAGGGGAGGGAGCTCTCGTCTCAGGCTCCCTCCCGGCCCCTCGGCCGCGGGTCCCAGGGAGCCGGGAGCAGAAGCGAGAACTGCATGCTCTCCCACGCGCCTGCCCTCGGGGTCACACCACGGCACGTCTGCAGCACCTTCCTGGTGGGAGCACAACGCGAGACTGGTCCAGACTGAACACGGGGAAAGCAGACCCTCCCCCGACGGGGACACGCGGACCGTGTGGCTGAACGACCCCCACACTGGCTGCAGCTGCCAGGTCCTGCGCCACGAGGGAAAGTCTCCTCTGAGTATTGTGTGGATGTCGTGCGGGCAGGACTTTCGGCGTAAGAGGAGAGACAGATAAATCTAAAAATCAACGAATTCACACAAGACACGGTAATCTTACATTTAGGTGGGAAATAGCAGGATAAACTCACGGTGTATTTTTCTCCTGCAAAAAATAACATGTATTTCGCAGCTTTGGCCACAGAAAAGCTTGAGGAAAATGACTTGCCTAGTACCAGGGACCCCTCAGCCCCAGGCGGTGATCGGAAAGCCACTGTCCTCTAGGGAAACCAGCGCTCCCTAGAGAAAGGGCCAATTTGAGGTCTGGGCCAGAAACACAGGAGAGGCATCTGGCACATCTTGTCACCCCAGGAAAGGTGGTGGCCCCAAGGGTGACCAGGCAGCACCAGGAGAGTCGGGAGGCAGCGGAACCACCTCCCGCTGGCGGAAGACGAGCAACACCACGTCAAAGCATTCTGTGTCTCTGCTGGGGTCCCAACTGTGTCCCCCAGACTTTTATGTTGAAGTCCTAGTCCCCAGGACCTGACAATGTGACCGTATCTGGAGCAAAAGTCTTAGAAGGGGCGATTAAGTTAAAATGAGGTCATCAGGGTGGGCGCCGATACAACCTGACCTGTGTCCTTATGAGAGCGGATCAGGACGCAGACACGCTGAGGCCGACTGCAGGGAGAGACGCGGTGAGGAAGAGGAGAGATGCCGCGACAGGTCCTCGTCTACGGCCTCAGAGGGAGCCAACCCTGCCAACGCCTTGGCCTTGACTCGCAGCCTCCAGGATGGTGAGACGCTAGGTGTCTGCTGTTTAAGCCCCTGGTCCACGGTACGTGGTTACAGCAGCTCTAGGCAACCGGCACAGTCTGCGCCTTTGCACACGTCACATGTGCTTGCAACGCGTTAGGAGCAAAGTGAGCGACACCGTGATGACAGAGAGTTGCAGAGAGTTCACGGCCCCTTTGCGGGTCCTGCAGCACTGTCTCGTCACCGTGCCATCTACCTGGACGGGGTCGGGCATTTCGCGAGAACTGCCGGGCAGGTAATTGACTCGGTGTCGGGGAAAGCGTCCTTGATGGAAGAGCGCCAGGGGGTGACTTCCACGTGTCGGGAGGGCGACTAGCATCACCCTGGGTGAGAACTGGTGACGGCGGCTGGAGAAGCTGCCCGGGCGGGACCCGCAGGCCCCAGAGGAGCTGGTGCCAGGGCCTGGGTCTGGTCACGGAGGAGTCTGCACCGCGGGAGCCGCCGGAGCAGAGCAGCGGGCCGGGGTGGGGTGGGGAGAGGTCAGGCAGGGGTCCCCGACGGTGAACAACCAGGGCACACTCAGATGCAGTTTTTAGAAAAACGGGATCATATCACGGGGCGACTTTGAATCAGCTGTCTCCCACCCGCGCTACGCCACAGAGCCCCCCCGCCAGCCCCCACCCCGCCCCTCGCCGGAGCTCTCGGGCCGTCCCCAGCCTCCCGCTCCAGCGAGCAGGGATGCGGCAGCCTGGGAAGGCGCCCGTGCTTGTCTTTCAGACTAGCGCTCGCGACGGGTCACAGAAGCTTCGCCTCTCCTCACACTCCCAGGGCGAGAGGTGCCGGGAAGGCAGCTCTGCGCAGCCGAAGGCACCTGAGCTCCGGAGCTGCTCCCGGGACCTGGGGCAGGTGGCCCCCCTGCCCAGGGTCCCCGAGTTAAATGGGACATTGCCCCACACGGGGCCCACCCAGGTGAGGCTCAGCGGAGGTGAGGGCCGGCTGGTGGACAGGCAGGGGCCGGGCAGCACCCGACCTCATGGCAGGGGAAACTTCCAGAATGACACGGAAGGTGGACCCTGAAGTAAAGGCTGGGCTACCCTCCCGCAGGGACCAGAGGTCAGCTCTGATGCCGCGAGTGGGCTGAGCTCAGGCCCGAGCCGAGCCACGTGGGCTGGGAGCCAACTCCACCCGGCTGCAGCGCTGTACGGCGCAGACCTGGCTGCTAAGCGATTAGCGCGCAGTGTGATGAGCAGTGAAAATGCAGTCGCGCTCCCGGGAGACGTGAAACTGCTGTGCTTTCTCACACCACTCGAGAGGCGCTGCTACTCCTGGGCTAGGGGACACAGAGGAGCGGGACAGGGTGCCTCACGCACGTGCCGCTCTCAGACAGGCTCTCCCGCCCCGTGGGACCACGCCGCGCCACCCTCAGTAGCAGAACCTGTTCCAGGACGTGGCCAAAGGCATCCCGTGCAGAAGGGCAGCTCTGGAGCTCTGGGCGCTGCCCGCAGGGATGTGCCGAGAGCCAGGAGCGGGAGCGTGTGCGACAGGAGCCGTGGCAGCAGCGGGAGCAGGACGCACGACCCAGGAATTGCACGTCGGGACCTCCTGGGGAAACACAAACAGGCCCGCGCAGAAACGAGTGCGCTGGTGCTCACGGCATGGAGGGACGGGTGGGTAAGCAGGACGCGGCCGTCCACACCGGGGGAGGTGTTTGGCCGACGCCCGCCACAACCTGGATGCACCTTGAGAACGTCGTGCTGCGCGAAAGGGGCCAGACACAAAAGACCACGCGCTGTGACGCCCTCTGTCCAGAAAGCCCGGAACAGGCACGTCCAGAGACAGAACGTGCCTGTGGTTGGCAGGGGCCAGGCTCGGGGGACACAGGGGATGGCTGCTCACGGGTGGGGGGATTTCTTTCTGGGGCGACAGAAACAGCCTGACGCGGGACAGGCGCGCAGCGTGAGCACACTGACGGCCGTTGAACTGCGCACTTTAAATGGCGACACTACACGGCACGTGGATTTCATCTAAATAACCCGCTTTGTCGCCAGGCTGGGCGGGGGACGGGGACGGCCGCGCAGGGAGGACGTGCATGGCCTCCCCTCTCCCCTTGCTCCGTGTGTCCCGCGGGGCAGGACGGGGCAGGCAGGAGCCGGGCTGGGCTCTGGGCCACGGGGGCCTCGTGTCCACCGCGATGCTGCACGCTATGCCCCTGGCAGCTCTCGCCTGGGGGACATATCCTGGTCCGCACCTTTCTCAGATCTAAGCCAGACACCAAGCCTCGGTTTCCCCATCTGTGAAGTGGGGGTCCCCGTGGTCCTGCCAGGCAGGTTGCTGGGCTCTAGGGCCCCACACGGAGCCTGCCCACAGTAGGACCCACCGTCACGCGGCATTGATCAAGACGGCTCACGCCCTGCCCTCCCGGGGACATGCAACAGCAGCTGTCACGTCACCATGATGGGGGGGTCAACCTTCGCTTCCTAACTGTGCCCTGAGATGGGATAAGAGCCCTGGGGTGACCGCCAAGCTGCCCTGAGGAGCATCCCTGCCTCGCAGGCAGACCGCCAGGACGCTCCCGGCCCAGGCCAGTGGGGGGGCGGGGAGCGGAGCCCGATTCCAGCCTCAGAGGAGGCGCCCAGCCTGGGGACATCCCAGCATCCAGGAGGCATCGGGGTGGGCGGGAGGTGTCCGGCACTGGGGCGGCAGGGCGTCCAAGCTGAGCAGCCGTTCAGGAAGACAAAGGAGACCCGTGAACCTGTGTCTGGGGCTGTCCAAGTGAGATATTGATAAAACACACGCTGGAAAACATCATCTTGCAAGGTCATTTTTACAAGAAAGTTGTGCCACGAGGATTTATTGCTGTGTGCAGACAGGATTTTAATTACCACGTTTTAAGAGGTGTTATTATCTCTGCAGCAGGCGCTACAAAAAATATTCTCTGAGACATAACCCCAGCTCTGCGGGCGCCAGCCCCCCGGGACCAGAAACCACCTGCACCCGCAGGTCCTCCTGCCCGGGCGGAGCTGGGAACTTCCTGGCCCAGCTTGGAGAGGGGCGAGGAAAACAGCCCCTCCCTGTGTGGGAGCCCAGGCCTCCCTACTGCCTCCTGCCAGCCCCTCACCGGCCTCTGTCCCAGGGGCCAGGGGGACCTTTCTTCTCTTCTCCCGCTGCACACGGGCCACTCCTGGCCCCACCGCCCTCCTCCAGCACATGCTGCCACCTCTGGGGCTGTCACCTCCCAGTTCTGGGCACTCTGCTCCTAAGGATGCAGCCTTGGGCTGAGCAGGGCCAGCCCCGGGTGCCCACGGAGCCTGGGGGTCAGACCCCAGCCAGCCTAGAGGCGGGGGCAGCAGCGGGGTGGGTGTGCCGGCTGGGCAGGTGTGCATCGGGGGAGGCTGGGGCTCTGTGCCTCCCGCTGCCGGAGCAGGTGCGGTCAGTACGTCCTCCACGGGAACGGCCCACGGAGAGTTTTTTCCTATTTTTTTATTTTGCAATTAAAGACTATCCTTGACAAATGTCCCCTGTAAAAAGGTTTCACTAATTCAAAACCCATTCGTTTATCCCTGCACGTTAAAGCGCGGGAGCCTGATGAATGCTAAGCGACCTGAGCAACAGGGGCGAGGGTGTGGGGGGGCGGGCCTGGGGTCAGAGCCCCTCCAGCCCCCAGACCGTGTTGTCCTCGCCCCGTCCCCAGGCCCCTCTGCAGAGACTCCCGGCTTCACACGTTCCTCCTCCCCGGCCGCGTCTGGGAAAGGGGCTGAGACCCCCACCCTGAGGCAGGGCCAGGAGGGCGCCCTGCCCGCTGCTTGGGCCGGGCGGGGGCGCTGTCCCATCACGGCACACGCACAGGCTGGTGCGGGAATCTGACAGACAGTGGCCGGCAGGTGCAGGCAGAGTGGCCCCTAACGGAGAAGGACACCCAGGACTCCGGGGATGAACGGCGCCTGGCGGAGGAGCTGGGTCCTCTTGTTTCTCACGGGGCTCTGGGCTTGCACCCCAGCCAGGCCCCACACGTTCATCCCTGCGCCCTGTGGCCTCATGAGCAGGAGAAGTGTCAGGAGGCGTGGATGCCGCTGAGGGCTGCCAGGGGCCCCCCGTGCACCCAGAGCCCCACACAGCCGGCGCAGAGCAGGGGCCCAGGGAGCTGGCAGGCTTTGTTGCCCACCCCGCCCCTGCTTCCTCAGTGGACCTGGTGAAGTTTCCAGAAGGAGCTTAGCCCCTAGAATGCAACCTGGACCCGCTTCACATGGCCTGCCACGGCTCCAAATGCCACCACTCCAAAGGAGAGAATCCAGGGTGTGCCAGGCCCAAAGTGCGGGCTGGACGTGCCAGGGAGGCCCCGACCCTCAGCCACACTCGGCTCTTCCGCCCAGCAGGGCAGGGCCCCCTGGCAGAGAGGAGGCACCACAGGGCAAAGAAGGCTGGCGGGAGGGAGGGCCACGCAGACGGGCCTTGCCCGGATCAGCTGCCACTCCGCCACCTCCCATTGGCGACCCCGCCCGCCCACCGTGCTGCCTTTGGAGGGAGGAGGCTCGGCTGTCAGACCCGCACCCCACACCCCATCCCCGTGGGCCCGGCTGTCCTGCCCAGTCTGGGACACGGAAGCCTCGCAGCTCCATGCTGGGGGGCCGGGGCTCTCTGTGCACATGGGGGGCTGTCTCCCTGGCGCCCCCTTGCTGGGTGGCACGTGCCCCAGCTGACCCGCCCTCCGCGGCCGGCCTGGGATGTGCGGAGGGAGCCCAGGGGCAAAAGCCCTTCCAAGGCAGCAGCTGCTCCCCAGCATCCCCCGGACTGACAGACAGAGGCCCAACTGCCACCAAGAGGGAGGGAAACGGCCCTCGGGTGCCGTGGGGACAGGGAGAGACCCCCCCAGGGCACAGCGGAGGAGGTTGGAGCAGGGAGTGGGCCGCCCGTCTTCCCAGCCGCCGACTCTCTGTGTCACCGAAGCCGGTTTAGCCAGGGACTTGGCACCGCACCGGCCTCGCTCCGGCGCCAGCACCGCTTGGCAGCTCGGGAAACTCAGTCGGCCAAGGAACATTCACGCCGAGCCGAAGCCAGCGCGGGCGGGAACGGGACGACTCGGCGGGATCTGGGAGGCTCACAGGCTGCCCTGACAGACCCGTCACCTACCAACCACGCGCCAGCTCTCGGCTTCTGCCAGGTTCGAACCGGCCCGGGTGGGAAACCGGCGATGGCGGTGCCCTCGGCAGCAGCAGAAGCGCGGGCTGTGGGGAGGTGGCGGGACGCGGCGGGGAGGCGGCGGCTGGCACAGCGCACCCCACCCGGCTCCTGAGGCTCCCGTGGTTCCACACTTTGAGTTCCGGGCAAGAGGGAGGCAGGAAACCGGAGCCCCACGCGATGCCCAGGAAGGGGGCAGCCGGCTTCGCCCCTAGTGCGGACGCTGCACGCAGACCCGCCCCGGCCCCACGCTGCTCCCAGGCCTGGCGGGGCTGCCCCCAGCAGTGCGGTCACAGCCCGGGGAGGCCCCTGGGGACCAGGAGGGATTTGGCTCTGCCACCCTCGGGCCGCCCTGGAGCAGCCCAAGGCCTGAGCACAGTGAGGGCCCCTGTGACACCCTGAGAGTTGGGGGCCTGCTTCACTCCGGTGCTCAGTGAAGGGATCCCTGCGTGGTCGGTGTCTTGGGGAGCCTGAAAAGGGATTCGGGGCGCAGATGCCGGAAATCCACGCACAGTTCAGGCCTCCGCCTCACGCCAGAGCCTCCACACCTTAGGTAACGCGGTGTGTCGGCGTCCGCCTTACCGATTCTTTGTCCCGTTAGCATTAACCTCGGCAGCACGCGCTGGCTCCACGCACATCCGCCCCACAACCCCATCTGCACGAGAGGCGCTGGTGGTGCACAGAGCAGGTTAGTAACTTGCCCAGGTCGCCCAGCAGGCCAGAACAGCGTCTGGTATCTTAAACCCGCCCGTCTTCTTGGGGAGCAAGACTTGCAGGAAGAAACCGCCACCTCCTCGCTAGCAGGCATGTGTCGAGGACCCAGAGCTCCTCTGGATGAGCCACAGAGATAAATCGGGGAGGCAGAGGGCCCTGCTCGCGGCGTGTGGCTTGGGGAATCTGCCTCTGCACAGGCCAGGCAAAGCCAGGCGCTGCTGGAGGAGCCCTGAAACACCCTGCCGAGCCTCCGCCTCCCGAGGGGTCAGCAGAGGAACATGGGGCTTGGGTGTCCCCAGGCAGCCCTGACACCAATGGGCTCAGTCCCCAGAGGCCACTCCTGGGGCGGGCAGGCGACTCTGAGCACACCCCCAGGCCGAGGTTCCCAGGCGAGCGGTGGCTGGGTGCTCTCCGCGTGGGGGCTGCAGAGAGGGGGCCTCAGCTACAGGGCCTGGGGGAGAGAAGTGCGTGAGGCCCCCACGGAGAGGCTGGAGGCTGGGGACCCTCAAGTGTGCAGAGCAGATAAGTCTCTGGGGTCCTGAAGCCCCTCGTTCCACAGCTGCCCCGAGGGCCGCCCACTGCTGCCTGCGCCGTCCCCCACTCTCCGGCGTCCCTGCCTCTGCTCCGCCTGCCTGCCCCACAGCCCTCCTCTTCCCGGACGCCCTGAGGACTCCCTGGCTGACTCTTCAGCGGCGACTTCTCCCAGTGACCCTACCCAGATTCCCTGCCAGGCCGGTGGCGATGCCACAGGAGCGTCCCGAGATGCGGGTGGCGGCCCAGGGTCTCCCAGAACCACACAGCGTCTCTGTCCTCAGTTGAAACGTGTTCCTGACGGGGCCTCCGTGAGTGGCATTCACCTGGCGCGTGTGGGCGGTGACTGGCTCCTTTGACACTCGAACACTCAACACGCGTTGCCACTTTGTGCCCGAATGCCAGGTTGGTCCACGGATCAGACTGTAAAAGCCCTTTAGTTACCAAGACGGTACAGTCAGGGGGACACAAACACCTCTGTGCCCCTGGAGCTCCCAGGCAAAGGCGGGAAGCGGAGGCAGGAGGGGACCCCGTCATCCAGGACCCCAGGGGGAGAGGGCTGTCCGCTCCATCAGTGCCCCCTGTGGGCAGGACAAAGTCCCAGGAGCCCCCACTCAGGCATGACCACCCCTCCCTTGGGCAGGAGGAGGGCCAAGCCCCACTAGGGGCCCAGGCACAGCGTCAGGCCCAACCCACCGCAAGCTCCTCAGCACAGCGCCCGCCACCTTGCACCCTGCACCCTGGGAATCACTCTGGGTTTCCAACTGAGGGGAAGTGTCCAAAGGCAGGGCGGTGGCCTTGGCTGGGCTGGCATGGAGACCCCCAACCCCTCCTCAGACCTGGAGGCCTCGGGCCAGGCTGCAGTGCTGGCCTTCCTCCCCGGATGCACAGGCAGCTGCCTCCCCACTGCCTGCAGGCGGAACAGTGGTGCCGGGGACCAGAGGCCCAGCTGCTGCAAGGCTGCGGAGAAGAGGC